>CAKAKR010062001.1:38152-52642 GCA_916700685.1 Adelosebastes latens | reverse complement strand
AAATAAATGCTGCAGCTCCTCCAGACCAACAGAGGTTTCCCGTGTCTTGTGAAGTGACGGAGCTCCGCAGCGAGAAACGTTATCGTCTCCGACCAAAATTACGGTGTCTCCCGTTCCCTCCGGCCGCGGTCGGGAGGCTGAAGCAGGAAAAGCCAACACTAGGATCAGCAGTGATTCATGGAGAGACCTTCGTCTTGTCAGCTAACATTACTGCCAAGCAGCTGAAATATAGAGTGATATTGTGGTTTTAGCTGACGTTTGTCGCCTCACTGTTTTGAGCGATGCTCGTTCATGTCTATGTAGAGCGAGCACAAGCGCGAGCCCGACGCTGACTTTCGTTGACTTAACGGCCACAAGTGTCGCTGTTAACAAGCATTTCTGATTCTTACAAACAGTCCCTTTAACTGAGGCTTCGTGCTCTTTCAGAGGCAATCTGCAGTCTGGTCGGTTTACGTCCGCGCGCTCGTATGACAATTTGCTTCCGTCTACGTCAAATAACAGTTAAATAAATAAGTAGCTCGCAGATCAAAAGAATGACAATAGGCTCTCGTCAGAGGCAAGTTTGTTTTAATTAACACTCGCAACATAATTTAAAGAAAGACTATAGAAAACAAATTATTGACTCAAAAGCATGTCAGTGACAGAAAGGGGGTAATTACTTATCAACCTGTTGGAAGTATCAGGCGAGCCAATCAGAGGCCAGTATTCAATCACCAGGGCAAAGATGCTTGGATTCTATTTAACAACTCGCCATTCATTTGTTCCACATTTGATCCCTCAACATTCAATATATTTGTATTAAGGATCCACTAAATAAGGCTACTAATGTATTTCAATAGTGTTCCCATATAGTTCTCAGTAAACAGGGTGGACACAGAATGTTTGACAGAGTGTTTGATGAGGTTTATGAGCACTGTATGGGAACCAGCTTCCTGCCGCTCAAACATCAAGAGTCTCATTGCACATTTTTGCCTTTGAATCTCATAAAACTGGTGCCGTCTCCAACCACATACCACCTGAAGCGACCACGGTGGCCTAAAATATCTAACAGAGGCCTTTAAGACTGTCCAGTTCAAACAATGACATAGCCATATATGGATATAAAGCTCTCAACTTGACTTGATTCAAAATCTCATAGACATTAGGTTACTGCATTTACACCAGGATCACATGTTAATGTGAGGTCTAATGATTTGTCACATGGTAAAAGACATTATAGACTGCTCTGGTTTGCTTTATTGCAATAACAAGGATGGTCTTGGCAAAGAACAAAAGTTACTAAGACCACGGGCCATATTGTTTGGGTTTTCTTTTAAGGTAATTATCTTTTTTTCATTGCCATGAATCTGTATAAATTTGATGTAAATTCCAGATGTGTGAGAGATGAATTTGCATGAAATTTTAGTCAAAAGTCAAACTGGAGAACAAACACGGCCACCAAACCACACAGAATAAACAAGGCATAAACATCAACCATCTGAAAGCCGTTTTATCCTGGAATACGCAGCACCGTCGCTGGAAACACTTTGTTTTCACAACTGAGATGGGACACTGCGAAGGATGGAGGAGGAGGGGAAGGGTTTTTTTTTGTAGAGAGAAAGTTAAATGCTTCAAGTAGGAATCGTACAACTGCCACACAGAGGATATGAAGGAAAGAGGAGGTGAACAGAGAGTAAGGCTCTCTCAAATAATATAGCAGGTTATGTACTGTATGTGTGTTTGTGATTTCATCAGCTCCCCTTCAACAAGGGCGTGTGTCCTGCTGTAGCAGTGCTCTGCTTTGGATGACGGACTGAGGGGGACTGAGTGGATCAACTTGAGGCTGTTACTGCAGGGTTTGAGGCTGGCTGAGGGAGGTGAGTTCAGACTGTAAAGGTGTGGTCTGTAGGGGTGGAGAAGGGAGGTCCCACAGGGAGGGACATCACTTATTTGGGGGTTTGTAGGGTTCCAGAAGTTGCTTAGAGAACGTGTTGACCTTTTCGGAACCTCGAACTTCATGGGGCAGCAGCGGTAACTTGACTATGTGGAAATCTTCATAGAGGTCCTCCATCTGTAGGGAGGAGGCAGACCATTAATGAGGACGACGACATGCGACAATGGGTGCAAACTATCAGGGCTGGGACGATACGCCTATCTTCTGAGTCGATACTACCACAATACTTGGGTGCCGATTCTATATGTATCGCGATTTTTAAGTATTGTGATTCGATATTGCGATATTTGTTAACTTTTTTAACACTAGACCATGGGCAAAAGTTGAATCATACACTTCTAGGAACATTTACTTTGGAAAATGTCTAAATTCATACAGTAAAAATGCCTCATTTTGTGTCTGTATGTATTCAGAGATGTCCTGAAGTCAAATATATCAGTCATTGTCAGGATTTCTTTTTTTTTACAACAATTAGTAGTAATTTCTTTTTAATTTATAAGGGACATGTAATGTTTTATACTTCTAGTGAATATAATCCAATTCATCTTATTTCCATATATGCATTTTGTATATACAGTTCCCTTTGTTAACACCTTATTTTGTAAACCAGACGTAGTCACACGTGTATACTTCCACTAACTTCACCAAGTCTGTCGCTAGCTCTCACCGTTCTCTCGGTTTTGGTTAGTGAAGCGGATATGACGTCACGTTATTCAGACTAAAATAAAAGCGGTAACTTCCTTCTACCTCCACATAGACTCAAATGAAGCAATTATATTGAATCTGGCATTAAAAAATCTATTTCAAAATCGTAAAACAAAAACATAGGTGAATCGATTATTTTCCCACCCCTACCATTTATGCAGCCGTATTACAAAACAAACTACTGTCTCTTACCTGGTCTAAATACTTGGACTGAATTTTGTGGCGGGCTTCACACATTTTGCACGGCCTCTCTGATTCGGGGAAAACAAGTTGGTTGACGATGATGTTGTGCGTGTCGATGCGGCACTTGGCCAGCTCCTGGATCAGCCGCTCCGTCTCATACAGGGAGAGGAACTCAGCGATACACACACAGATGAAGGTGGTCTGTTCCTGATGGACGGGAGGAAAGAGGAGTTACAACACATTTACAGAACGCTTTTGATATGACAAGTTCAAGTGTTGAGTTGTTCTGCGAATTAATCGCACATTTTTTATTTGCTCAAAATGTACCTTAAAGGGAGATTTTTAAAGTATTTAATACTCTTATCAACATGGGAGTGGGTAAATATACTTGCTTTATGCAAATGTATGTATATATGTATTATTGGAAATCAATTAACAACACAAAACAATGACAAATATTGTCCAGATACCCTCACAGGTACTGCATTTAGCATAACAAATATGCTCAAATATTGACTATGACTTGCCCCAAACTGCATGTGATTATCATAAAGTGGGGATGTCTGTAAAGGGGAGACTCGTGGGTACCCACAGAACCAATTTTCCTTCACATGTCTTGAGGTCAGAGGTCAAGAGACCCGTTTAAAAATGGCCATGCCAGTGTTTCCTCGCCAAAATTTAGCATAAGTTTGGAGCGTTATTTAGCTTCCTTCTCGACAAGCTAGTATGACATGGTAACCAATGGATTCCTTAGGTTTTCATATGATACCAGTATCTTCACTCTAGCTTTAAAAAGAGCCCGCTACAACCTAAAAATCGCAAGTTGCGTTAATGCGTTAAAGACATTAGTGGCGTTAAAATGAATTTATAACTGCAACCGGAGTGACTTACAGGATCTTTGAACTGCTCACTGACTGAGCGGATGACTGGCAGGGTTTCCTCCAGCTTAGAGGCCAGCTGGTCTGCGTTCATGTCACCCAGACCGAGCATGTTACACATCTACAAACAGTGACAGAGAAATAGAGAAAATGTATAAACTTTATTTGCCTGTTGTTGTTTTTTACCCTTCCACTTTGCATCATCCTTACTTCAAGTTCAACAGTAGCTTTGTGGAGCTTTTACAGACATCTAAACTCACATAAAAAAATTGGTAAAATCAATGAGTGAGTGGATGTGCTCGTCCCTCCTCACCTGGGAGATGAAAGGGCTGATCTGGTTCTTTATCTGCATGAGGCGGCCCAGACCACGCTCCACGATGGTGGGAAAGTTGAGCAGCCGCAGCGTGTGACCGGTAGGGGCAGTGTCAAAGACCACCACTGAGAAGTTCATTCCTTTCACCAACCTGGGGTACAGGTAGACAGTAATGGTGAGTTAGTATCACACTGGCTACCATTTCCTTATTAGGAGAGATGTTCCAATACCATTTTTACCTTCCCAATACCGATTCTGATACCTGAACTTGCGGTATCGGCCGATACTGAGTACTGATCCGATACCAGCGTTTCATATCTTCGTCACTTTTGGGCTATCTTTGTGGGATTTATCTCATCGTTGGAATGCGATTTCCAACATTTGCTGCTGCAGTTCGTCCTTTTTTGTCCCGTTTGCCTTGGTGAAGTCGTCGTGCTCTTTTGCATGATGCGTCTTCAAATGTTTTATAAGATTGCTGGTGTTGAAATTGGCAACACTAGTGTCACTCCTCAAAATGGAAGCCTTACATATCACTGCTTTACTTGGATTTTCCACTGTGATATATTGCTAAATAGCTGACATTTTCCTCGCTCTGACTACCATTACACTCTCCACTAGCACCGCACTGTTGTTGTTTGCTAATGTCACGTGACAAACTGCCTGCAGTCAGTTCTTCTTCCCTGCTCTAAAACAGTAGTTGCCAGTGGCAGCCATGATACATCCAGGGCGACAGCACAGTGAAGGCTACTTTTTTTGGAGCAACAAAGAAGAAGAATTGATTTCTGATTAAACAAGTTGATTTTTTTCTGGGTTAATAAATTATGCTATCGGATCGGTGCATAGACTGGCGTACTCGCCGATACCGAGTTTTGGGTAAATTTTGGACAAATTTCCGATACTGGTATCGGTATCGGAACAACTCTATTTATTAGCTCAGTCACACTACTGCAAAAAGTAAATGCAACTCTTGGTCAGCAATACTACTTAAAAAGTGGGATGTGGCTTTCTGGTGACCATGTTGTCTTACCTCATGACCTCCGCGTAGCTCATGGCCTCGTCAATGCCAGGGAAGGCGCTCATGGCCTCCTGCATCATCTTCTTACCCATGCTGAGCATGTTGTCCTCCTCGAAGAACTCATCAGGCAGCTCTGCCACACCCAGGCTCGGGTCAATCTCCTGCACTCACACAGACACAAAGAATCAGCAGCACATTACAAACGGAGGGCCTTCAGCAGCAATTCAGTTTGTTATTATACAATGATGGTTTGTGCTTGAGACCCAGATGTGGAACGGACTATCCTCATGACACTAAATAGATTGTTACCTCATGCACTAAATTTCATTTTCCATAAACAGCATAAATACATTTCTTTGTTAACAACTGTAGCTATGTTTATATCCACTTGTCAAACTAATTTTGGGAGACTTTTGATATATGACAATATTTTGACCAACTATCCATCCAACAGTCTGCAAGGCCAGTAATAGAGATGCATGTCCAAAAGAAAAGCCCACATTTCTGAACGGAAGGAGAAACACACCTACTTTTAAAGCTTATGAAAGTCTTTGATATAAACAGGTTTTGACCTTTTCAAGAAGGTGGTTGACAGAATGAAATAGTGGGGCTGTGTTCGCACGGTTGAACAAGTCCACCACCGGTGGAAAACGCTGAAAGAATCCTATTTTGACTAGCTGCATGTAAATGGGAATATTAATTTCCATTAGCCATGCAAACTGCTTTTTAGGAATATTGTCTTTTTCGGAATAAGGGCAAAAACTGAATATTTTGTGCAGGTAAACGTAGTCAGCGTCATAGCTTACTGGGACGCCTGAACAGAACAGAGCTCTTGTTTTTAACAACACTTGTGCCATTTTTGTCACTCCAACATGATGTATTAGGGTTTACAAAAAAATATTCTTATTTAATTCTGCTGTTTCCACTTTATTATCTTTATTGTTTAAATTCCTGGCATCCTATTTGATTTTAGGGAACGAAATATGTTAAAAGTTTTCTCTCATCTGACAAGTGAATGACCATAAAGGTGCTGAGACAATTAAATGGAACAGACACTAATTCATGTTATTAGTTACACCTTTACCGTTTCTGCTATGACAAGTCAAAATGTCTGCTGGAAGAAAAGCCTTTTGGAAAACAATCGCAGCTCAACTGTTAGTTGAGACTTAAGAATTAAGTTAAGAATTTGCTTCCATAAAAACAGGTTGTGACTTTTATACTTCAATCTCTGCCTGTAGTGTCTTCCTGTGCGGATGTTTTTCGTAATGCAGTGCTTAGACTTACCATTGCAAAGAGGTTGTCATAGCCCTTGACCTTAGTAGGCACCTTTGAGAACTTCTGGTCAAAAGCATCCGAGATGTTATGAGCGGGATCGGTGGAGATGATGAGGACACTCTCCCTGACAGCAGCGAGCTGGACAGCCAAACTGCAACTAGAAAAAATACAAGAGAGGTTTTAGTGTGTTATCTTTTCCTGATCTTAACAGTTGCATAACGTAAACTACAGCTAAGGGATACATTCTCTGGACTTAAAAGGTTCTAGGTGCATGTAATGAATGCCTGTAACTGTGGCTATCAGACCCACAGGGCTTTGACTATCAGACCCACAGGGCTTTGACCATCAGACCCACCCAGGACTTTGACTATCAGACCCACCCACAGGGCTTTGACTGACCCTAAACCTTTGTGTGCACCAGGTATTTACATGTATCTGAAAGCACTAATCGTCACAGACCAAAAGTAACGGCACACTCACGTTGGCAAAAATATCATATTTGACTTTGTGGCATTACCTAGCACTGGCTACTTAAATGTTGCTTATTTCTGCTTTTGATATATTGTTCTTGATCTTTTATTTATTTATTTGCACATATATAAAATTGCACAAAATCCAGTCAATGAAAAAAAAACAAGAAATGTGTCAGGAGAGGTCAAGAAGCCACAGGCTTATATACAAATGACCTCCCCCACCAACCCCAGGAGAAAAAAAAAAACAATAACAAAAAAGGAAGAAAGATCTAAACTAACATCATTTTAAAAATACAACAAAAGTTAAACAACAAGTATACAAAATGTGCAGAAAAACCCTAACCAAACAGTGGAAAACAATCCAATAAAAATGCTTAATATATTGTAAGCATCACTCAATGGCTTTAACGATAGCGTCATGTGTCAGCTGTTACGCAGACCTGTCAGCTAATGCTAGCTAGCCAGTACATTCATTACCCACACAGGTAACCTAGCTGTCGATTAGCTCAGCCACAAGCAGACACACAGAACCAGGCCAGAAGAGAACCAGCATCCTGCACCGTGATGGTCCAACCACTGGAGAAATAGGTCATGACTACATGTTGTCAGGGTAACTGGCTAACGTTAGCTCGTGACAGTGCTTGACAACTAGCCGGCAAACTGACAACTAGCTCAACGTTAGCCTTCTTGTCTTAACATGTAAGGTTAATGGGATTTATGTTTTAATGCTAGTGTCTAACTAGTAAGATCTCGCTCATAAGATTCTTCTTATGAAATAATATCGTATCTGAATGATCCAGGTCAAGTTGTGTTGGCAGCTAAGCTAACGTTAGCTATGTTAGCTCTCCGTGTTAGCTTGCGTCGTAGCGTGAAGGCTAACGAGCATTTCCCCCTTCAACTCACCTACATGTCGTTTTACCGACACCTCCCTTTCCACCCACAAATATCCACTTGAGAGACCTCTGCTCGATGATGTTGCTCAGTGTTGGCTCTAACGGCTCCACATCAGGAGCATCCTCAAACTCGTCTTCCAATGAAGCCGCCATCTTGTCTGTGTACACCGAGACGTGGAGACGCACCGCTACAGCTCAGCTGGTGATGGACCACTGTGATGCCTTCACTGAGCCTCGGAAACAAGAGGCACTGTATTCTGTTGCAAATGGTGGCGACTGACAAAAAGAGAGAAGCAACAACAAAACAAATGCAATTTTATGGTAGGTCAATGGTAGGTCAATGTTTGATATCAAAAGTGTTGTCAGACTACTCAGACATTACCAATAGAGACGGGGCCAGAATGGGAACAAAAGTAGTGATGGCTGAAGCTGAAGCTTTCCAGCAAATTGGTTCGGAAAAGGGTTCATTTCTCGAGGCTTCATGTGCACACGAAAACACCTAGTGGTCAAAGAATGTAAAACAGGCAGATATGATCTTAACCATGTGATAAGATAAGATAAGATCAGATATTCCTTTATTAGTCCCTCAGTGGGGTAATTTGCAGTGTACAGCAGCAAAGGGGATAGTGCAAAAAACAAGATGCATCAGCTAACACAGTAAAAAAGAGCTAAACAAAGTGTAACAAAATATGAACCATTTAAATAGAAGGAAGTATAAAAATAGGAGCAGTATATACCGTATTGACAATAAACAGAACTATTAACAAAATTGCACAAGTGGAAAATGACATTGCAGAGTGAGAATGAATGAAATTCCACCTGAAAATATCAGGTTATTGTCAGTTTTTGGTGTGTAAGTGTAAGTGGTCTACTGGGAGCATTGCTGGTTGTGATCTACTGGGACCACACTGTATTTTGCGCCAGTAAAGGCTGTTGGGAATGACTATAAACAATGAAAAAAAATATACATTACCATGTAATCCATTTATATCTATATAATATATAATATAATGTATATTTTGTAGTAAGTATATTATGAGTATATAACATGTATAATAAATTGTAATTGTTTTATGCATCTTATGTGTGTAAACCAATCCTTTGGTCAATAATTGTATTGTATTGTAGTGTAATATAATATAATAATGGCAGGAGGGGTAATATTAGTGTTCTGTGTCACTTCTGGAAAGTGGCATTGGTTCAACCAGTGAAGATCTGAACCACTACCTGAACCAGTCAGCGGTATGGCCGGGCAGCGAGGCTTCGGACGTCATCGATGACGTAATTGGTCTAAAACGATACAAGCCTCGATACGCGCATCGCGGAAAACTTCCTGGATTACTCGACACACGCTCCGAAGCCTCGACACAGCACGTAACATCACTAAACAAAAGTACACATTTTAAAGGCTGGAATGTCAGTAATGAGGCCTTTTAACCTTTTTGATATTTTCAAAACATTTAAGAACAGAAACACATTCACAGCTGAAAAACAGTTTATTCTTTAAGTGATGTTTTCATGTATTACAAACACAACTCACAAATGATAGGTAAACATAATTAAATTGTTTTAATAGGATATCAATGGTGTAATTTGATTAATGATTAAACAGAACATTAAACAGAATGTGGCCTCCTAAGTAGCAAAACATATACATTTTTAAAATAGTTTTATATACAGGCTTTTGTTTAAATTATCCAGTAAGTGTGTTATTATGATTTTTGTTATACATTTGCAAATCTAATTTTGACAACCAAGAGCAGACAAATTCTGGCACACCCCCTGTGATCTTTGGCGGGTCCAGACTCCAGGTTGGGAACCACTGCTCTCACATGATGATTTCTCCAGGCTTTGCCTTGCACATGACACAGCAGCCTGCTTTAAAGCTGCAGTAGGCAGAATGTTTTGGCGTTATTGAGCAAAAAAATCCATAATAACATTTCAGCAAATTGTAATTCAAGTGTTCTGAGAGAAAACTAGACTTATGCACCTCCTCATGGCTCCAAAGGCTTTTAAAAAATCTAGCCTGTGACGGGACACTTTGACCAATCACAGGTCATTTCAGAGAGAGCGTTTCTATTGAGCGTTCCTATTGGCTGTGCTCTGGCTGGTGGGCGGTGCTTGGTATTTCCTCAACTTATCTCAACATGGCTGCCGGGTCACAAACTTTCTCATTTTACAGCTAAACAGTACACTACAAGATGTTTCTGAAAACATTTGATGCAAGAAATAGGCATTACAGTAACAGAATATTGATTCATATTTGATCAGCGCTGCCTAGTTTGACCGTTTGATCGGAGTTCACTCACCTGGGAGATACAAGTCCAATCTGACTTGTTCCCCCAGTGATGAAAATATTTTTATTAAATTCTGTTTAAAGACAGTTAGGTACATGCAATGTCTTACTGAGTGATTAAAAGCAGCTATGATAAGGTATGGAAAATCAGTTAACACAATTTTGATTTCATCCGTAACGACTCAATGACAGAATAACATCCATATGCATATAAAAACCCAGCTGAAGAAGAGGATATGAGGATTGAAAATCTTAGTGAGAAAAACATTCATTTACATGAACACGTGCATGCTGTGACCACAGGATAAGGCACTTGCCTCCACATACACCTTTTCATGACGTCACCTGTCCCCACCTCACCATCAGACCCGTCAACTCCCTCTCTGATTTCCAAGCAGTGCCAAGCCAGAATCTTTATGCGCGCTGTCTGAGCTCGCACACATTCCATCCCACCAGGAAAGGAGCAACTTCGCACACCGTCTGACCTTTCGCAATCAGTCTGCCGCAGCCAACGTGGCCAGAAAGCAGGACCCAGATCCACCCATTGGTAGCTTAATCTGCAAGTAGCAGAGCGCACTAACCAGTCTCTGACTGAACCGGCGACGTGTGAGGGCAGAGAGCCGAGGTCCAGATCTGCGGCTTCCTTTACCAGCTTCTGGCTGTGGTTTGCCGCTGCGTCTTTCAGCTCCGGAGAAGCACTCATGTTAAACTTCTTCCACGTTGCAGGCAGTGACAGATTACCCAAAGGTCCATCATCACTATGACCCCCAGAGGCTTCAGACGGTCGCTCTATGGACATCCAAAACAGGTCAAAAGAGGATCCCATAAGACGCAGGAGGCGAGAAGGGCGGAGATGTCTGGGTTTGGGCATGTAGTGGTAGTCTTCGGCGTTCGTCAGCAGGGTGTAGGGGCGGACCGGCTGTGAGTAGGACGGTAGACTGGCTCTCAGCTGGAGGAATGGTGAATCCCAGCCCGTGTTCTTCTCGTCTTGAACAACATTTGGAAGCTGGATCTGGGTTGAAACGTTAGAAGTAAATAATGCAGATCCACGTAAAAGGACAGAAATCCAGCAGAGACAGACACCACAGCTGAATGGTCTCGGCATGGTGTGGATGGTAGGCGACAGAAAGACGAGAAACTGCTCCTCGTTTTCCTTTTCACCCGTTCAGTTATGGGTTCTCCTCTGGGTGCTTCAGGAACTCCATGTACCCTACACCAGACATCCTTGAGCTCTTGAACAATAACATACTGAAATCAGTGCCTTTATAACACAAACAGCAGACATATTATTGAGTAATGCCAGGCAGAGCACGCCTAAGCTCCCACTTCTCATTCAAGGCTCTGATGTTTTGGCTAACTTCAAAGCAAACACTGAGGGAAAAACTGAGAATCTATAGTTTGTTTTCAGCATAATTACTACAATTTTAACAGTGTGATACATTCAAGTGAAGGCTGTAACTGAGATGTCATCAAGGTGACATTTGCACGAGACACAAAAGCAGTTCTACATATTTAACAACAAGCATGAAACAAGATAAAAAGAAGAATCATTTGACCTCAATTTGGTGTCACAGCGACCTCGGACACAAGATCTCAAAAAATAGCACAGCTCCCTCTCACACAAAGACTGCACTTAGATCAGTTATAAAACCAGCTTCAGGGTAAATTCCCTTCATGGCAGCTTCCATAAATACACAGCAGAAAGAATATAAAAAGAAGACAGATTGTTTGCAGGACAATATCCCCATTTATTCCTCATCTACACAAAATCAGCTGTCTGGGTCAAAGGCACATGATGGCATGATATCAAATATATTTTCAACATTATACTTAACTGTAAACACTGTTTCTAATTTAATTTTTTGTTTACATCAACATTATAATAATACATTTCATAAATACAGTCACATAAAGGTGTTTATACTTACATAAAGATAACAAACAGCAGGAATTAACTGGGAATTATTGCATTTATGCAACGAGTTGATTAGGCAGCAGGTCTGTAGTGTCAGGTTTCATTGTGTGTGTGTGTGTGTGTGTGTGTGTGTGTGTGTGTGTGTGCTTTCAGAGAAAACCTGACTTAAGTATTTTAATATGATGGCGTGTTTATGTTGACCTTTACATCAACTCGTTTCTCTTGTTTGTCCCTCAAACTCAAAGTGAAAAAAGCTGGTCTGATCTGTCCTTTTGCCGGCTGGACTGTGGCGGCGGTCTGGGTGCGGAGGGCGGTGCGCTGCAAGTTGCCTGGCCGCTGCGGTCTGATGACTTCGCCCGATCTTCCAGGAACTGATCAAACTCTGAAAGGGACAGTTAGAGTTAGAGGTAAGTGTGTGCGCAAGAACACACAGGAAGTACGCTAGAATATGATAATATTATTATTATGAAACATTATTTTTGGCTGGACCGCAGGGGGCCAGCCCTACAAACGCAAAAGTCTGTCACTGAGTGACTGACTGAGTGATGAAGTTACAAGATTGGTCGGCCGAGTGTTGGAGTTTCCTCATTGGCCTTTGTTCATTCAAAATGAAAAGGCGGGAACAGTCCTTTGTTTATGTTTTCAGGGGGACGTGTCAGCGGTTCCACTCACAGGCGCGCTTGGGTAGTGGCTAGAAGGGAGCCCGCAAACTGGGGAAACTCTCGCGAGATTATTAAGGTTAGGCATTGACCTTGAATGGTTAAGGTTAGGATAGGTCGTCGGGCAGCAAGTATTCCAAGAGTATTTGTGGATCTCAGATCAGATTTCGCAATTTACCCTTCTAGACACGACTGAGGTGCTCATCTATTGGCACATTTCCACCAGATCCGGTGACGGATGCTTTCCATTCATTTCCTATGGAAAGCAGGAGACGCAGTCGCCCAGTGCATGGTGGGAGTGTTGCGGCGAGTTGGAGAGGGTCTGTATTTTATTCAAATAAGCCCGTCCAGCGTGACGCCTCCGGCTCACGAACCTGGACCAAGTTGTCAAACTAGGCAATCTAGTTCAAATTAAACAAGATTCAGCAGTGGCATAGCCTATGTCTCACTTAAAATGTTTTCAGAAGTAGATTTTAGTGGATTATTTAGACGGAATAACAGAAAGTTTACGAGCAGGCCGCCATGTTGTTTCCTGTTTGAAACGGCGAGCAGAAAACCAGGGACCAATCAGGTGCATTCAACGATAGGGTACGTCACCACTTGAACGGCCAGTTGAGTGGAGCAGCGCGTCCCCTAGTGTCCTCGCCGGATCTGATGTACCGCTGGATTTAACATTATAGACATGACCACTGACTATTTGTGTGACAATTTAGCCACAAATTGCACAAATTCACAGACTGACCATACACGGTCCAGCCATATACTCAGTTTTGACCAAGTCTTGTTTACACTAAAATGGCAGCAATGAATCAGTAGAGAGAAAAACATACCTTCACTGGACACTCCGCCACTAACTGAAGACTGGTCTTCCTGCATTTCCAAACATAATAAAACACAGAGTAAAGATCATATCGTCCTATATCATGGGAACACCGTTTAGAGAGAGGCATGCTTTCTCTTACCATATCACAAGATAACCATCTGTCAACATCGTTGTGCACAGAGTTTTTCACTGGTGGCATCTAAGAGGGGGATAAGGTGACACTGTGTTTTAGCTATATCTACACAATTAGCACGATACTTTGTACTTTTATTTCAAAGGAAACATTTTGTTTAAATGCATTTCTGTGTTACGGCAGTATACACACCCCTCCTGTGACCTGCAGCCTCGTATCCAGAGCTCCAGCAAGGCCCTCCACAGCTCCGGGGTCCTCATACCTGACACTGGGGATAGGATGTATTGTAATTAGGGCTGTCAAAGTTAATGCGATAATAACGTGGTAACGCAAATTCGTTTTAACGCCACTGATTTCTTTAACGCATTAACACAATCAATATTTTGGAGGTAGTAGCGGGCTCAGTTTTAAGCTAGAAGTGGCTAAATTTTGGCGTGGAAAAACTGTTGTGGCCATTTTCAAAGGGGTTCCTTGACCTCTGACCTCAAGATATGTGAATGAAAATGGGTTCTATGGGTACCAACGAGTCTCCCCTTTACAGACATGCCCACTTTATGATAATCACATGCAGTTTTGGGGCAAGTCATAGTCAAGTCAGCACACTGACACACTAACAGTTGTTGTTGCCTGTTGGGTTTGAGTTTGCCATGTTATTATTTGAGCATATTTTTTATGCTAAATGCAGTACCTGTGAGGGTTTCTGGACAATATTTGTCATTGTTTTGTGTTGTTAATTGATTTCCAATAATACATACATTTGTATAAAGCAAGCATATTTGTCCACTCCCATGTTGATAAGAGTATTAAATACTTGACAAATCTACCTTTAAGGTACATTTTGAACAGATGACAAATGTGCGATTAATCGTGATTAACTATGGACCATGATGCGGTTAATTGCGATTAAATATTTTAATCAACTGACAGCCTTAATTGTAATGTTTGTAGCCAAATATTCATTTCAACACAGGTCTTATATGTGGCATGCCCACATTA
>CAKAKR010062001.1:14833-37112 GCA_916700685.1 Adelosebastes latens | reverse complement strand
GAGCATATTTTTTATGCTAAATGCAGTACCTGTGAGGGTTTCTGGACAATATTTGTCATTGTTTTGTGTTGTTAATTGATTTCCAATAATACATACATTTGTATAAAGCAAGCATATTTGTCCACTCCCATGTTGATAAGAGTATTAAATACTTGACAAATCTACCTTTAAGGTACATTTTGAACAGATGACAAATGTGCGATTAATCGTGATTAACTATGGACCATGATGCGGTTAATTGCGATTAAATATTTTAATCAACTGACAGCCTTAATTGTAATGTTTGTAGCCAAATATTCATTTCAACACAGGTCTTATATGTGGCATGCCCACATTAAAGGCTGTGATATCAACGTTGTTATACTATTGGCTCACAAACCTTGTTAGAAGTGGGAACCGAATGTCTGATACTTCCACAGACACTGTATACACAAAACATTCATTTTGGACCCATCAAAACTTTTTAAATGAATAATTCAGAGTCATAATAATTATTTGGAGGAAAAGCCATACTTTTATTCTGAACTTTTCTAAAAGCTCTATGGATGTATTATTTGTAAAAAATGATTTGTCTTCATGAAAATGTTATCAATATAACCTTTAACATTCATATTCAGTCACAGTTTGCAATAATGTAAACCCAGTTACAGCTAAGGCTACTATATCAGGTTAAAATCACCAGATGTGACGAGACACTTTAATCTCTCACAGTTCCGCTGCACGCATATAAAAACGAGACATGTAGTAAAAAACGTGTAAGATGAGAGTCTTTCTGTTACACCACTCACCCTTTCCTCTGCTCAGCCAGGGAGCTGCCTCTCGTCTGGGCAAACATGTCAAACTCCTCCTCCTCTTCTGCAAGACAGACGATTAACTCATTAAGTCACAACTTAGATGAAAAAAGATTCCATCTTGGTATCTAAATTCCTGTCGCAACACATTTTTAATAATGAAACCCAAAACATAAATTAAAATACTTATACTGTTCTATTTCTATACCAAATGTCAGTATTTGTAATTTCTGGGAAAGGCATTTTTTTGCTAATTCTGAATATGGCATGGCAACCTGCAACTTTCAAACACATCATATGCTGCAACTGTGCAATTTTGGGGGATTTCCCCCCTTTTCCTAAGACGTCATGTTAGCCATGGTTATGTTTGCTATTGTGCCCATGTGATGCACAGCCACAACATCCTGTTTTCTACCAAAGATTGCAAAAGCATGACTTCAAGAGTGTGATACGTGTGAACTTGGTGTTACAAAAGAGTGCACGTATGAAGCAGAGGTTCTGCAAAGTTTACTCACTGTGGTCGGCTGACTGCTGCTGACTAGCTTGGCTGCTGCTGACGGCTGGTTGGCTGGTTGTTGTGATGACTGCAGGTTGGCTGAGAGTTGAAGGCTCAGGGGTGAGGTCGATGAGGCTCGGGCTGGTGGTAGAGCTCTGCTAGAGTGAGGACGCAGCACAGTGGGCATCACCTAGTGGGTGAGGATATTCTCATGGCAGAAATAAGGAGGAGCGAGTTATCTACTTACCTGTTGAGTATTTGGAATCTGTGCCTTGTTTAGTCTGTCAAACCTAAAACACAATTACAATGCAATTAGTATAAATTTAGCCATAAGAAAGATACATACCGCACTCTTAAAACTTAAAGAGGACCTATTATGCCTATTACCAGGTGCATAGTTGTATTTTAGGTTTCTACTAGAACACTTTGATGTTCAAAAAACGCCTTACTTTACTCATACCGGCTGTGCTGCAGCACCTTTTTTCAGCATCTGTCTGAAACAACCCCCTCCTGAAAAGCCCAGTCTGCTCTGATTGGTCAGCTGGCCCACTCTGTTGTGATTGGTCAACCAAACCAAACCAAACTAATCACTAGGCAAAATATATTACTTGGTGACATCACCACGTTACAGAAAAAAAGACTTCAAGCGAGACGTTTCAGGCAGTTCAGGAGCAGTGTTTCTGTGGGGGAGAGTAACTCCCTTTGGCGTGGGCTTTGGGCTTTGTAACTTTGCAGACCTTTTACATGCACAAAAAACTATATAACACACTAAAGGAAAGGGAAAAAGCACAAAAGCATAATAGGTCCCCTTTAAAATCCAAAACACAAAGCTAGGCTGCAGCACACCTCTCATAGCGGATGAAGGCGTTGTTGAGGTCATCGTTGACCATGAGCAGCTCTTCAATGAACCCTTCATCCTGCAGCTGGGGGATGAGCTCCACCACTCGAGACTGCATGCTCTTACACACCGAGTACAGCTGCTGCGTGGACAGAGAGATGAACTCATTCTCATCACTAATGACACGGAGCAAAGGAAATTCATCAACCTTCGACTTCAAATCCAGTCCAAGAGTTCTATAATGATCAAATGTAATGCACTTTTTTGGTATACCCAATCCTGCTTCATCTACTCCTACACCAATCACTGGCGTACTACATTTTCCAGAATTCTTTGACAACATCATGATCCCTCAACTTGCATAGAGTACACGCAGTACAGTGCAGTTGTACAAGCAGCATGAGCAAAACAGAGACCAAAGAGAGAAAGTGTAATAAAGAGAAATTAGTATCTCTGCCTCTTCTATAACTTCTCTCTTATCGATTAACATAGACACACAAGGCATGCTTCTAAAATCAATCAACAAATTATACCAATACAGAAATTTACCTGTAGCAGCTCCGTATCATCTTGTTGACTCTGTCCAGGTATGAGCTCATTCAGCATCTCTGACATCACAGTGAGATTTCCCTTCACCAGCGCCAGCTCACTTCGCAGCTTCTGTTCCTGGATAAGAAACACATTTTTTTTTTGCAAATCAACAACAGTCAGAAGCCACAACACAACAGGCCTCATACGAGAACATTTTCGTATTCTTGTCTTAACTTTCTCCTATTTCTTTCGTACCGTGGGCTCGTACGTGTGCAATTAGTGCATAATTTAAGTCGTTTTCCAGTTTGAGTCATATTGATATTGTAGTGTTATACAATAGCATCAATGGCCAATTTAAATGAATGATGATATCATTAGGCTGTATGAATACATTGAAAGTTATATTATAATTTGAATTGCAGAGTCAAACAGGATAATGACAACATAATTATGAAGTTTAATTTGTATGGGATTTTCAAACTCAAAATTGCTTCACAGTGATGAAATATACAATATATACAACTTTGGTGAAAAACTTAGGTTTGGATAACAGTAGACTAATTGCACATGACTTCTACGACAGGTCTGGACCACTCGTAAATTGTGTTAGTACCTAAGAGAAAATTCAAAATACGAGAAAATTGGTGAATGTGGCAAGTTCTCCTAAATCACTCAAACTCGCCACTTAAAGGGGACCTGTTAAGCATTTGTGCTATTTCCCTTTCCTTTAGTGTGTTATATAATTTTTGTGCATGTAAAAGGTCTGCAAAGTTACAATGTCCAAAGTCCACGCCACAGGGAGTTACACTCCCCCACCGAAACACTGCTCCTGAAACGCCTTGCTTAAAGTCCCGCCTTTTTCGTCCGTAACGTGGTGATGTCACTGAGTAACACATTTGCATAACGAATAGTTTGGCACGCTCTCAAACAAAGCTAGTTAGAGCGGAGCTGGAGCAGAGTCCAAAGAGTTTGGTTGACCAATCAGAGCAGACTGGGCTTTTCAGGAGGGCAGGGCAGGAGCTCAAACAGAGCGTTTCAGACAGAGGGTGAAAAAAGGTGCTGCAGGACAGCCGGTATGAGAAAAGTAAAGCGTTTTTTGAACATTAAAGCATGTAAACATGTTCTAGTAGAAACCCCAAAATACAAGTATGCACCTGAAAATAAGCATATCAGGTCCTCTTTAAGAATAAATCTGTTTGTATGAATGGTTCTTGCCCAATTACTTTAATTCTATAGTAATTTTGTTGCTAACCACTAAGATTAGAGTGACACATCACTGTTATACTGTATGAAGGCAACATTGACTCCTGTAATATATTGATATTTTTGTTATAGTTTGACATGACAAAGCAGGAAAAGCATAGATGGAACTAATAGCATTAACAATGGCCCTGCTCCAGCAATTACTGCAATACAATTGAAACATTTACAATGTTATTAGTTACACCTATGCTTTGCCAGTCAAATTGTCAGCAATAAAAACTCAAACTCAATCTTTTTGTTTTTGTTTTTTTAGGCAGTGGTACCTGTTCTGCAGGGAGGGAGGCTGATCCCTCACTGGGCTGGACTGGAGGTGAAATATTCTCAGTGGGAACACTAGAAGGTGCTTGTGGTTGGGACTGCTGTGTTGGAGCAGCGACTTGGGTCGTTTCAGGAGTCCCGTTTTCCGGGGTGCTCTGCAAGATGAAGAGAGGTAAAGTAGTGTAGAGGTAGATATCTGGAGATGCATTTGATTTGGTGTGTTTGTAGACAGTCTCACCCTGTTCGGAGTGTGGATGGGGGACAGAGCATCCAGATCTGTCATGGGGAACTCCAGACCACGTCTCCTCAGGTCATCATATACGTACACCACCCCCGCTAGGGAAGGAGAGCTACGAAACGCATCGGCCCACGACTGGGATGGGAGGGAGAACATATGACAGAATATAATGAGAATGACTTCTAAATCAGTGTACAATAACACAGTATACTGGAAAAGGAATGCTCCTTCAGCATTTACAAGCCCGACTATATTTAATATTATCATTCCTGCTAGCCTGTGGTTACGCACAACTGGCTTTGACCATGTAGCACAGGAATGTGTGAAGGTATTAAACTCACAAAGAACACTAAAGATAACACTATTGTACATGTCTGTAGCCACAATAGAGTCCAATTTAAGCAAACTTTAAAAGCGGTGGGATGTCAGCACACAACTGAAATATCTCACAATACAGAATTTCAATGAAATGTAATTAAATTGAGTGCAGACTAGAGCTGAAATTATTTGCTGGCTATAGCTTTCTAGTCTTCTATGGTAGTAAATTGAATATCTTTGGTCTTAGAAATGCTGGTCAGGCAGTGGCGATTTTAGACTCTTTAAAAATACCAGAAAACCTAAGGAATCCATTGGTCCATCCATGTCATGCTAGCTTGTCAGGAAGGGGGCTAAATAACGCTCTGAAGTTAAGTTAAATTTTGGCAAGGAAAAACTGGTATGGCCATTTTCAAAGGGGTCCCTTGACCTCTGACCTCAAGATATGTGAATGAAAATTGGTTCTCTGGGTACCCACGAGTCTCCCCTTTACAGACATGCCCACTTTATGATAATCACTGGCAGATTGGGGCAAAAAAACATGCAGCCCCAATCCCAAAATTGCTGCAACAACTTATGAGACACAATGGAGCATGGGGATGACCATCATATACTTCCATCATACTAATCAGACTTTTAAGTCCTTATACACTTTCACAATTTTTTTAATTAATTAATTAATTTGTTCATTCATTCATTAATTCGTTTATTTCTGATTTATGACTAGAAGAACTTGACACACAGTGCTCATCTCAAACTAATCTTCAGGTTCCCAGCTTTCAGATGATGTACACCACTTCTATGTGACATCTAATGTTGACCTGCTATCTCCCCCTAAAGACCCCCTGTACCCCCTAAAAAAGACAAAAACAGGTCTATGTTGGTCTCAGAGTGCTAATTATTAGGTCTATTATTATTATTTTCTGAAATAATTTTTAGAGACAGGGGACAAACTATTACAGGTTCAAAGGGCTTTATTTAAACGGGTTTAATATCTAGTTTTGTCTACAAATCATGATGTTACACACTCCGGTAAAGTAGGTGGCGGCTTGCACCTTTAACATTGGTAGTCCACCAATAACACCAAAGGAGAAGAAGTAGGTAGTGAATTAGATTAAAAACAAATAAATTGAAACGTTGGCAAATAAAATTGCTGAATGTTCTGGCGGAGAACGTTGGGTCCAATTGGTCGTTATTATCATAGATATGGGTTATAACGGGATAACATTAAATAAGAAAAGTTCATCTACAAGAGAATAAATATTTGAAAGCAATACAGAATGACTGAGAGCCTTAGGCTACTGCATTATATTCCATTATATTTTCAATTGTTATCTGGCGCTTGAATTTTGTGTTTTCCTTTACATAAATAAAGACATTTCCACCATAACTTAATGCAGAAAAGGCAGAAATTTGTGCATAAAAACTCACCAGAATGCAGGAAATGAAGTGTTTGATGCTCAAAATTTACAGGTGGAGGACCCCCAGACCACCCCGCTTCATATGTGCCACCCCAATGTTGAAATGAGACCTACACCTTTGCTGAGCCCCCCTAAAGGACTGATCCTAGAATCACCCCTGTGGTCAGGCAAAAAAAAGCAATTTTAAGACATCACCTTTGCTTTTGGTAAAATGTCTTGCGATTTTCTGACATTTTATAGACACGAATAATCGATTATTTAAGAAAACAACCAGCAGATTAACCAATAAAGGAAATACTCATTAGTCACAGCCCTTTAGTGCAGACAGCTTCTATCATATTGCCCTCTGTGGGAGCGTCCACATACCTGTATGAGGCTGAGCACCCTGTCATGGAGGGCAGTGGGGGGGTTGTATTTGGGCAGAATGGAACGGACCAAAACTCCTTCAATAAACTCCTGCGACGCCACAAGAACGTGGAAGCGATGGCCACAGTTCTTCACACAGGCTTCAAGAACCTGTGTGACAGGGATACAGTCCATATAAAAAAGATGCAAATGTGAGTGAAGTTGCCCCAAAATAAAGCCTTTTTCTCAAATTGTCTCAATACATACACTTTGACTTCAATGCTGATTTAGCCACTTGTGTAAGCATACGCACTGAGGCCACCAGCCAATCAGGACCAGGGTCATTCTGGATTTCAAATTACACTCTCACACCCTTCAATCCTCAACTCATGAAAGGATGAATAAGACTTTCACACATAATCACCTACAGATGATTACTCACAGTAAGTGCCAGCATGATCTCTCTGAAGTTCTTGTTTCCTACGATTCTCTTCTTAATAGCTTTTACTGCATCTCTGGGCCTGAGAAAAATATAAACAGAAATTTATAAATGAGAAAATAAGCAAGCTAGAATTATTGTATGCCTCTGTGAACCAGTCAAGTTGTAGTTTACATCCATGTCTGTCCAAAATGTCATCACTTCATCATTTTATCCTGTTAGACATGTGTGTGAAATTGAAAAATAAGTAGCATATGAATTCTTGAGTTATGGCCAAAAACGGGTTTTGTGAGGTCACAGTGACCTTTGACTACAAAATTCTAATCAGTTAATCCTTGAGTCTAAGTGGACATTTGTGCCAGATGTAATACAGTTCCTATCAGGCGTTCCTGAGACATAACATTCACGAGAAGTGGATAGACATGAGGTCACAGAGACCTTTGACCACCAAAATCAAATTAGTTAATCCTTCAGTCCAAGTGGATATTTGTGCTAAATATGAAGATATCTGCTCAAGGTGTTCCCGAGATATCACAAGAACGAGATGGATGTGAGGTCACAGTGACCTTGACCTTTGACCACCAAAAATCTAATCAGTTCATCCTTGAGTCCAGGTGGACTTTTTTTGCAAAATTTGAAGAAATTCCCTCCTCGAGGAATCGCGTTCACGAGAATGGTCCGGACGGTCGGACAGACAACCCGAATACATAATGCCTCCGGCCACAGCTGTCTCCGGCGTGGAGGCGTTGCACTTTGTAGACGGTTCCTGACTACTCGTCTCACAGCCGGCTGCGCATAGAGACCAATGTTGTGTGTTGATTAAAATGAGGTTGTAGCTGTTGTCTATCTTACTATGGTTAGAAAGAGCCATTGTTCGTGTTTTAACAACGTTTCGGTTATGAGTTATTGATCCAGGAAGTTTGAATCTGTCAATATATTTCCAACTTTACCGAAGTACATCATCTAGGGGGGCACCGTACATCAGCAATGCGTGGACTGTCAGGAATGATTGGAAGAAGTGCACTACTATGTTTCCTAGGGGTCTAGGGGGGCTCCGTACTATGCTGTCGCAGAAGCATACAGTATAATAAGGTAGTTTTGTTTGTGGTTCATCTCTATAATGTCTAAAAGTCACTTTTATGGCACAAAATCTGAAAACCTTTGGGCTTTTTACTGTTTATATCTTACAACTACAAACACACACACAGTGACATTCCTCTTAGCATTACAAATCACACTGCAGTGCATACCTATGAGATTGGCCTTAAACATAAGTAGGTCAATCAGCCACAACCAGTTGCATAAAATAAAAAAAGAAACAACCAAACCATAAAGGAAGTGACGCAGTAAAAAGTCATACAAAAATAAAACATGGAGACCTACATACAGTACAGTGTACTCATTAGTCAGAGAGGTTAGGCAGTATGCACCAAACCCTGTTGTGTGACCACCCTACCCCTCGTCCGTCTCGTTGATGATGTCACATATCTCCATGTTGAGCCCCCAATCCTCCGACTGCAGAGGGCCGCTGGTTGCTCGCTCTGTCAACAGAGAGAGCATCAGGGGAAGTTACAGTTATACAGTAATACTGATATGGGAGTGGACAAAATGTTGCGGCAATTAGGAGACTTTCTTCTGATATCATGTTATCTGCAAGATGACAGGAAGTCACGCAGGCCATTTGTAGCTGGTCTTTTCAGTTGTATTTACGAAATCATTCTGGGAGAAATGTGTCAGTTGGGTTGAAAATGTGTAGCATGATTCACATTAAAAGGTCTTATTGATAACATTTTTATGTAGACAAATATGTAAAAAAAGAATACATCCACAGAGCCTTTTAGAAAGGTGCCCAATAAAAGTATGGCTTTTCCTAAAAAAAATTATGATTGTGAATTAATCATTCAAAAAGTTTTGAGAGCATTTGCAGCTGCCTGCTGTGGCTGTGAGAGTGAAGAGTGAAGCAGAATGGTAAAGTTGTGCACCAGAAAACCAAAACATTGAGCTGAAAGATGTTAAAACGCTGCGTAGAGTCGAGTGGAACTGCTGAGAAAGTTTGTGACCCGGCTGTCATTAGAGAGAATACCAAGCACCGCCCACCAGCCGGAGAAAACTTTCTCATTTTACAGCTAAACAGTACACTACAAGATGTTTCTGAAAACATTTGAGGAGAGAAATAGGCATTACAGTAACAGAATATTGATTAATATTTGATCAGCGCTGGCAAGTTTGACCGGAGTTTGTGAGTGATTGACAGCTGCCTCTGTTGAATGAACAGCCAATAGGAACGCTCTCTCTCTGAAATGACCTGTGATTTGCCGAAGTTTCCCGTCACAGGAAGCCTGAAAACAGAGCCATGAAGAGGAACAGAAGTCTAGTTTTCTCTCAGAAAACTTGAATTACAACATGCTGAAAGGTTATTATGGATCTTTTGCTCAATGATGCCAAATACATTCTGCCTACTGCAGCTTTAAAGCAGGCTGTTGTGTCATGTGCAAGGCAAAGCCTGGAGAAAACATCATGTGAGAGCAGTGGTTCCCAACCTGGAGTCTGGACCCGCCAAAGATCACAGGGGGTGCGCCAGAATTTGTCTGCTCTTGGTTGTCAAAATTAGATTTGCACATGTATAACTAAAATCATAATAACACACTTACTGGATAATTTAAACAAAAGCCTGTATATAAAACTATTTTAAAAAGATATTTTTTTTGCTACTTAGGAGGCCACATTCTGTTTAAACACAGTATTTCTGCCCAGTTGCAGATAAAGATCAGACTAATATTATTAGTATTATACTATTAGTAGAATTAGAGTCTAGTGGTGACTACGTAGGATTGTTTCCGACTCCTGTGATCCAAACATTTCCAATAACTCCAGAGTGTTGTAAAGTCCAGAAGTCTAAATTTATTGGAAAAAGATAAATGTTCCAAAATTCATTTTTTTAATCTAATGAAATATCCATATTTGTTGCCATTTAGCTGACGAGTTATATTCATAAAAGAAAGTTGATTTAATAATAAAAATAAGAGACTAACTCATTTAATACACTGAAACACCTTATTCAAATTGAGGATTTTGTTAGAGGATTTGTAAATTTTGTGTGATGACGTCAGAAAATATGGGGAGGGGGCTTTTCTTAGACACAAGCTTCATGAAAAACAGATTGGGAACCACTGCTCCAGAGTCACATACAACATTATACAACAGTTCTCACAGGCTGAGTAATACTTGCGACTTGTAAAACCATAATCAGCATGCGTAAAATCAGGTTGAGAGCCCCTTTAACAATCACATCTGCTTCTTGAGGACTGTGTGGACGCGCTTGGGTCAGATTTGACTGACAGCATGAGCAAACAAACCCACAACTGTCATCATATAATGATCCTGATTAGCTGGTGAGAATACCTGCCATCACCTTTATCCAACAAGACTCCATCCACTTTAAACCAGCGTGAGGAGCACCGACAAACATCAGAAATCTCTCAGGTGAAGTAATAGTGTTTTTATAGGAACTCATTTGAGAAAATTGGTTTTCAGCTCAAACATGTATTTCCCTCCAAACTATTTAGCAATCAAAGCCAGCTTTCTTTGCACTCCACCCCTCACGGCTCCTCATAAGTCTCTAAATCTCCTTCATTCCTTTCCACCAACACCCCCCCCACACACACTTTATTCAATCCCATTTAACTCCCTCCCTCCCTCCTCTCTCCTTCCCCAGCTCCCTCCACTTCATGTGACTGTCAGCTGCTTCTGTTCTCCCTTCGCCTCAGACGGAGCTGAAGCCTCCCTGACATTTTCTGCTTGAGAAAGTGAGTGGATGAGATAAGAGGAAGGAAGGCTTCAGATGGGGATGTGACATTTTCTCACTCCTCATGACTGTCCTCATCATTACACATCTTTTCCAGGCAGCTGCCTGCATGGCCCTCAAGTCTGTCTGTGGATGTGTTGGCTTTGCACTTTTTCCACTGGTCTGTCAAAAAAGAAGCAACCTGATGACATTATGAGAAAAATACTGCAGCTTTAAAACAAGTGTGTAACCTCACATATGCTTTTAAGTAAACACTTGTGCGTAAAGGTGTGAAACTGAAAACTTGACTAAACACATCTGGGATTGAGGAAGTGAGAGGAAACGCAAAGCGGCTCCTTAATTGGCTGAATTAGCTGTCACTCAACACGCAGCAGCCAATCACAGTAAAGACTGAGGTAACTAAGTCCCGCCTCCGTCGCGTCATTGGCTCTAAACACTTCTTTTATGTTTCTGTGAAATTTGGAGTTAATTTTATGAACATTTTAGAATAGGAAACGCAAAATGAAAGTGTTATTAAAGCTACTTTACATCCCCCGTGAGTGTTGTTTATAAAATGCTGAAACATGTTATTGATAATGTTAATTAAATGATGTCAAATTGAATGCAACGGTGAACAAACTCCTATAGCTTCAGAAGCTGCTACGACTCACCGACTCTCTGACCGACGGGCGTTGAAAAGGGGTTTCCTATCAGGAACTCCATCTTCTCCCCGAGTGCAAACATCCTCGGAGATTACAAGCGTAAACTTTACTGCGTTAAAGTAATTTAAGCGACTATACTGAGCTCCGAACTGTGCGGTGTTGTTTCCTTTTGCTTTCAGTGTCCGCCGCTGCTTCCGAGGCGCACGGGCTCTCTGAGTGGTCACGTGAAAAACACACACACACACACACACACACACGCACAGACAGAGCCAGGAAACAGCATCAGCACAGAGGCGGATAGCAGCTTGTTTCAGCACATTTTCAACAGTGATTTTGATAATGCATATATTAAAAATCACAGTATAACTCCAAGTCAGTTAAACTTCAGGGTTATCAGTGTGTCTATATAGGAAGCACAAGTGATTGTGAATCACTTTCACCTGCTTTGGTGCAAATGAAAGTGACAACAGGTGCAATGGAGAGGCAACAGCAAGACAACCCCCAAAAAGGGAATGGTTTTGCATGTGGTGCCCACAGACAATTGCTCTCTCCTTATCCTTCATGACTGATTCTTTTCTAGTTTTAGTGTTCTGCTATTGTCCTTGTCACTACTTAGCATGATGCGGTACCTGCAGCCCAATCAGGTTGCACAGGTACACTGTAAAAAAAAAAGTGGGGCGCCAGAAAATGTCTGTTAAAAAACGGGAAAATACTGTCCGTTAATTAACATAAATAAACTGTTAAAAAAAATATAATAATATAATATATATAATTAGCCTTTATTACTGTAATTTTACAAGAAATATTTTACTTTTAACATATATTTATTGTTAGAATAGTCATACACCGTAAATCTAAGACCATTTACATATAAACCACAAATGAAACATGTAATTTTACGTTGCAAAAGCCCAAATTTACATTAACTCTCAGAAGTTTTGCAAAAAAAATCTGTATTTTTACAAGAAATATTTTTAGAACTCCATGAAATCCTTTTCTTCTAACATAAACTAATTGTTAAAATAGAGTCATAAACCTCTAAAAAATAGAATAATTATCTTTAAAAATTATCAAAAAAAGCTTAAATACAGATAATTACGATTGTGATTACAAAAAATACTGTAAATCTAAGACCATTTACATATAAATCACAAATGAAACATGTAATTTTTACAATTTTTTTGTGTCATTTTGAAATACAGACAAAAAATGTAACATTTCTTGAAAAAACTGTAAATGTTTTTTTTTACAGTGCAGTTCTGCGCCAGGTGGAGTTGGGCCTCCCGGGTTTTCTTTTGCCTGGTGGTGTCCATCTTAAGGCGACTCTCAGGATCCGGTCCTGCTCCATTCTCAGCACATGGCCTAGCCATCTCAGACGTCTGTGTGTAATTTCCTTGGTGATGCTCCGGCCATGCCTAGACGTTGCCGGGAGTGCATACAGGCACAGCGGGGGCCATCCACACTACTGAGTCACATTATGAGTTGCTGTGATGAAATTCACACAAGTTGGATAAGCCTGTGATTTAAATTTTTTACTTATAAAGTCCAAAGACATGCAGGTTAGGTTAATTGTTGACTCTAAATTGCCCGTAGGTGCAAATGTGAGTGTGAATGGTTGTCTGTCTCTATGTGTCAGCCCTGTGATAGTCTGGCGACCTGTCCAGGGTGTACCAAGCCTTTGCCCAATGTCAGCTGGGATCGGCTCCAGCACCCGAATGGGGAATATATATATATATATATATATATTTATATATCTACGCCACTAATTTTAACGCATAACGCAACTCAACTTGGGATTTTTAGGTTGTAGCGGGCTCAGTCATCCATGTCATCCTTGCGAAAGAGGCTGAATAACCCTCCAAACTTACGCAAAATTTTGGTGAGGAAAAACTGTCATGGCCATTTTCAAAGGGGTCCCTTGACCTTTGACCTCAAGATATGTGAATGAAAATGGGTTCTATGGGTACCCACGAGTCTCCCCTTATCAGACATGCCCACTTTATGATAATCACATGCAGTTTGGGGCAAGTCATAGTCAAGTCAGCACACTGACAGCTGTTGTTGCCTGTTGGACTTGAGTTTGCCATGTTATGATTTTAGCATATTTTTTATGCTAAATGCAGCAGCTGTGAGGGTTTCTGGACAATATTTGTCATTGTTTTGTGTTGGTATTGATTTCCAATAATAAATATATACATACATTTGCATAAAGCAGCATATTTGCCCACTCCCATGTTGATAAGAGTATTAAATACTTGACAAATCTGCCTTTAAGGTACATTTTGAACAGAAATCGCGATTGACTATGGACAATCATGCGATAAATTATGTACATATATATACAGTATATGTACTGTATATGCAAAATGAAGGCATTCTGCATGACCACTGCATGAGATGTGTAATGTCCTTTCTGTAGTCATGCATTATCACCACTACATTATCACCACTAGGTGGCAGCATTGAATCTATATGGACCATCTGTGAAACTCTAGTGATGTTGTTACAGACAAGCAACCATGTAGCCCACTGATAGACCATGGACAGTGGTGCATTACTGAAATGGTGAAATAATTACAATCATGTTGATATACAGACTGTCTCTTTCTTTGGGAGTCCCAACTAATGTAATCCTGACTGAGGGGTTATAGTTAGAGTAACAGCACCTACTTGTCTAAGTTGCATCCCTAACTTGAGCCCCTGATGAGCGAAATACCTTGTTTAGATAGCAAGAATAAACTGAGGCGTTTTAGTGTGACATAATACTTAGATCAAAACCTGTGATATCATGGCCTCTATGGCGCTCAATTGAATCACTAACCTGAGGTCAGGTGTCCTTGCCCATTCCATGTAATAGTCACTAATAATGTAGGCTATTTGCCCAATAACCAGCATCCTGTTTCTCTGGGCATTGATAATGGTGATAGTGTCTAAAGGGTGGTGTGAGAATAAACTGCCATCAATTATTGATTTCATGTACAAGCACACACACACACCTGTTCACAAAAAGCACTTTGTATTTTTTATTTCATTTCATTTCATTCTTCCTGCTTTAAAAACATATGTCCAACAGTCAAACATAAACAGAGATGTTAATAACTAACATGTTTTGATCAATCCAGTACCTCGACACAGTCTGTGTTAATAAAATCAGTGAGGATGTGAAGATGAAAGTCGGTGACCTTTGACCTTTGAGTTCCTCAATTTGTCACGGCCGTCTACGTGGGCGTTCCAGTAAGGCGGCAATAGGCTGAATGTTTTTGGCATCATTGGGCAAAAATTCCATAATAACCTTTCAGCATATTGTAATTCAAGTGTTCTGCCTCTGTATTCAGGCTTTAAAAAAAATCTAGCCCGTGACGAGAAACTTTGGCCAATCACAGGTAATTTCAGAGAGAGAGCGTTCCTATTGGCTGTTCATTCAACGGAGGCAGCTGTCAATCACTCGCAAACTCTGATCAAACGGTCAAACTACGCAGCGCTGATCAAATATGAATCAATATTCTGTTACTGTAATGCCTATTTCTCACCTCAAATGTTTTCAGAAACATCTTGTAGTGTACTGTTTAGCTGTAAAGTGACAAAAAGTTTGCTGTGGTGGGCGGTGCTTGGTATTTCCTCAACTGATCTCAACATGGCGGCCGGGTCACAAACTTTCTCATTTTACAGCTAAACAGTACACTACAAGATGTTTCTAAAAACATTTTATGAGAGAAATAGGCATTACATTAACAGACTATTGATTCATATTTGATCAGCGCTGCCTAGTTTGACCGTTTGATCAGAGTTTGTGAGTGATTGACAGCTGTTCAGAGACGGCAAGGCTCCAGCTCGGCTCTGATTGGTTGTTTTCCTCCGGTCTGTGAAATCTTGCAGATGCCATTAGGAACACCGGAGGACTCAGAGGAACATGATTTCTTTCAGATTACCTGTCTCATGCACTACTGTCAGGATATAGTGACCATTTTATAAAAATAACTTTTTTTAATCATATTTGCTCCAATTCTACCCACTGCTGATTTAACTATAATGTAAATCCATCCGGCAACAGTAAATGTCAAAAGGTAAACGCTCCAAAAAAGTGCGCCGGGAGTGTGGTGACATAGTTTAAAGAGCGAAAGAGACACACTGGGCGGGCGGGAGGGGAGGTGGACGCTGGGTCTAACAAACACAAGGCTTTCATCCAGGAGACCGCTGTTTGTGTCCTGTGCGTCACGTTACAATGTTTAGTGTCATTTTCACTGTACAAACCTGTAGTTTTAAGCCCAACCATGTTGTTTTTTCCTCCACTTTAGTGGTTTTGTTGCCTAATCATAAAGTGGGTAAGTTAAAGGGTAACTATAGTGGTTTTGATGCCGAAAATAAAATGACGCCAAAGGGCGTGACAAAGCGGCGGTATGTGACAAGTTGGGATGAGAATGTGTTGAATCCACAGATACCCTCAGGCCTCCCTGTAATGCATTTATGACCCTAGTAAGACCCTAGAAAAATTAAAAGTGAAACTGCTAAATATTCTTTATTCTCAATTATCACATTTATGGATCTCTAAATATTTCCAAGAACAAATTTCACACATTACGTTACAACCTCCACAGAGGCACACGACTTCTCTCCTCTCTTTTTGCAGACACACAGCTCTTCTCAAAGCATTGTGGGTTCAGTTGATCCAAAAGTCAGATTAGAGAGCCCATAGGGACGCCGGGTCACAGTGTGTGGTGGTGAGGAGGAGAAAACCGCTGCGTTATCTCTTTTCTCCAGGCTGTACAAGCCGGCATAATGTAACAACTTGAAAACCCTCACACCATTGTTCACACAATAAGAGGTCTGTATCAGGCCTCTGTGGCAAAAGCCATTCATGTTTCCTCACAATACATTAGCCAGCAGCACATGTAAAGCTGTATAGCAGGAAATCATGGAATGGAAAAGTTTATTTATTAGTATGTTCATTCATGTTTGGATAAAAAGCAATTTTAGAATGATTGTTTAAAGGAAACATATCTTATTTTTAGGGCTGTCAAAGTTAATGCGATAATAACTCTTTAATGCGAATCCGTTTTAACGCTACTAATTTCTTTAACGCATTAAAGCGGCAGTAGGCAGTATATTTTTTGGCATCATTGGGCAAAAATTCCGTAATCACCTTTTAGCATATTAAGTGCTCTGAGAGATAACTAGACTTCTGCACCTCCTCATGGCTCTGTTTTCAGGCTTTAAAAAGCATTCCTATTGGCTGTGGTCCGGCTGGTGGGAGGTGCTTGGTATTTCCTCAACTGATCTCAACATGGCTGTCGGGTCACAAACTTTCTCATTTTACAGCTAAACAGTACACTACAAGATGATTCTGAAAACATTTGAGGAGAGAAATAGACATTACAGTAACAGAATATTGATTCATATATTTGATCAGCGCTGCCTAATTTGACCGTTTGACTAGATTGACAGCCGGCTCTCCTAGACGGCAGCTGGACGGCAGACTCCAGATCAGCTCTGATTGGTTGTTTTCCTCCGGTCTGTGAAATCTTGCAGATGCCATGAGGAGCACCAGAGGACACAGAGGCACAGGATTTTTTTTCAGATTACCTGTCTCATGCACTACTGTCAGGATATAGTGACAGTTTTATAAAAATAACTTTTTTTTTAATCATATTTGCTCCAATTCTACCCACTGCTGATTTAACTTGCGATTTTTAGGTTGTAGCAGGCTCAGTTTTAAAGCTAGAGTGAACTAGCATAGATACTGGCAGCATATGAAACTAGAAAAACCTAAGGAATCCAATGGTACCAACCATGTCATGCTAGCTTGTGAAGGAGGCTAAATAACGCTCCAAACTTATGCTACATTTAGGCGAGGAAAAACTGGCATGGCCATTTTCAAAGGGGTCCCTTGACCTCTGACCTCAAGATATGTGAATGAAAATTGGTTCTATGGGTACCCACGAGTCTCCCCTTTACAGACATGCTCACTTTATGATAATCACATGCAGTTTGGGGCAAGTCATAGTCAAGTCAGCACACTGACACACTGACAGCTGTTGTTGCCTGTTGGGCTACAGTTTGCCATGTTATGATTTGAGCATATTTATAAAGGTAAATGCAGTACCTGTGAGGGTTTCTGGACAATATTTGTCATTGTTTTGTGTTGTTAAGTGATTTCCAATAATAGATATATACATACATTTGCATAAAGCAAGCATATTTCTCCACTCCCATGTTAATAAGAGTATTATATACTTGATAAATCGCCCTTTAAGGTACATTTTGAACAGATTAAAAAAATGTGTGATTAATATGCAATTAACTATTTTAATCGATTGACAGCCGTACTTTTTTTTCTCTAGATGTTTCCAGTAGGCTCCTGTGGTTGAGACTATATTATGCTTGAGGACAACTTGTAGGAAACCACACACACACACACACACACACACACACACACACATAAGAACGTTTTAATCCACAGCTGCCACACAGTAAATGTCATAATAACCATCCATAATTTCAGAAGCCTAGGAAATTGCATGCATGTATGTATGAATGTGTGTAAGAAAGTGTGTGTGGTGTGTTGTAAATTGATCCCTCCTACTCTCGCTGGTTCGTTGTGCAGAGGAGGGGCAATGAGGAGGAGGAGGAGGAGGAGGAGGAAGAGGAGGAGGAGGAGGGAGCCGAAGCAGGAAGGAAGAGGAAGGCAGGCACAGAGAGGGAAAGGGGAGGCAGGCTGTGAATGCTAACAAGCCTCCGTCGTAATCACACAGCTCCGTAGGTATAGGGTTTGATATAAAAAAACAGCGTCTTGCAATGGAGAGGAGCTTGGAGCCCTATTAGACACCTACTACTACTACTACTACTACTATGCGCCAGAGCCGCGTCCTCCGCCCTGTGCGCCCGCAGCAGCAGCAGCAGCTCCACCGTCGTCGGTGCGTTTGATCAGTAAAAAAACCCGTCTTTTTCCGCCGCCGAGTGAAATGTATCGCGACTGCTCCGGACGACTCACATTCTGACAATGGAGATTGAAAATATCGTGGCCAACACGGTTCTCCTGAAGGCGAGGGAAGGTAAGAAAAAAAAAATTACAATGTATTTTTTCTCCACCACCACCACGACATGACACTGGACCATCCTCAGTCCTCTTTAGGATTCATGCTTTCCCATCCCTGCGCAGCGCTTTGTCTCCGGGCAAACACCGAACACATATATCCCGTTGAAATCAGCTGTTTAGTCCACTACCGACACATCTACCGGGCAGGTTACACCGTGAGGCCCGAGCAGAGCAGAGCAGAGCAGGCTGCAGATGAACAACGCAGGGAGTGTTTGCAGCATCAGATGGGCAGCGTTTGTGCATTTAGAGGCACATTTTTTTTTTTCACACAGTGTTTTTTTTTGTGGATATTCACAATTTAACGATGACATAACGAGATATTTAATGGCACTACACGGTGTTGGAGTGTGGACTAATATCTAGCTGCGCAGTGTGGCTCTCTGTCGGTGCTGCCTTCACTTACCTGTCATTGTGTCGGTGTTTAAAGCCCATAATTAGGAATGGAAAGTGAACCGAGTGGTGTTATGTGACGCAGGAATATGTTGCGTGTGTGGTTGTTTGATAAGGAGCTTACTGGGAGGAAGGAATAAGGTTATTATAGTGGAGGTTTTTAGGCCCACCGTGTGCACCCTCCGGCCGGCGGCCCAGGCTGCTGGAGCCTCCGGGTGTGTGTGTGCTGCTCGGTGGGCCGGTTATCCACGCAGAGAGCGGCTCACCTGGAGGAGGTGGAGGAGAAGAGGCGAGCATCCATCTGTTTGCCAGGAGATGGTAAAAAAGCAGAGAGGCTATAGTGAGTGGGCTGCAGGGTGGGTGTAAAACATCAGCTGCCAGAGAGGAAGGTAAAAAAAAAAAAAAAAAAGGTGTTATCACTGCTCAAAGATTTTTCTGGACACCAGTATTTAAGGGTCTTTGACCTCAGAGGATTGATGCGTTTTATTCGGTAGCAGGGTCTCTCTCTCTCAGTGCGGCTACATGGCTCTCGGGGTGTTGTTGCGTACATGCAGAGGCCTTCTTCCCTGCTTATGGTTTGCATTATATTCGGACTGCGTTTTCAGTTCAAGACTAAAACGCCAACACTGCTGTGAAATGGATTATTCACAGCAGCAGTGAATCCATTTCATAGCAGCAGCTGCTCCTTATTGAGGCACCAGGTTTTTCTTTACCTGCCGTCAAATGGTGCTTGGCGTTGATTCATGTCTTTTGTACACCAGTGGTTCCCAACCTTTTCCCTTAAGCTTAAGGAACCCCTTTTCTATCATTGAGTTAAATTGACGACCCCTGACTAAGTGACTTATTTTATGGATATTTCATACTATTATTCAATGCATAACAATAACAGTACAGAACATAAACTGTATCATTAAAGCAGCAGTGGGTAGAAATGGAGCAAAAAATATTTAAAAAAAGAAGAAGTTATTTTTATGAAACATATCCTGTCAGTAGTGCATCAGACAGGTAATCTGGAAAAAAAATGTGTGCCTCTGTGTCCTCCGGTGCTCCTAATGGCATCTGCAAGATTTCACAGACCGGAGAAAAACAACCAATCAGAGCCGAGCTGGAGCCTTGCCGTCTCTGAGCAGCTGTCAATCACTCACAAACTCTGATCAAATATGAATCAATATTCTGTTACTGTAATGCTTATTTCTTGCATAAACTTTTTTCAGAAACATCTTGTAGTGTACTGTTTAGCTGTAAAATTAGAAAGTTTGTGACCCGGTCGCCATGTTGAGATCAGTTGAGGAAATACCGAGCACCGCCCACCAGCCGGAGCAAACTTTCTCATTTTACAGCTAAACAGTACACTACAAGATGTTTCTGAAAACATTTGAGGCGAGAAATAGGCATTACAGTAACAGAATATTAATTCATATTTGATCAGCGCTGCCTAGTTTAACCATTTGATCGGAGTTCGCAAGTGATTTACAGCTGCCTCCGTTGAATGAACAGCCAATAGGAACGCTCTCTCTCTGAAATGACCTGTGATTGTCTCCCGTTACGGGCTAGATTTTTTAAAGCCTGAAAACAGAGCCATGAGGAGGTGCAGAAGTCTAGTTTTCTCTCAGAACACTTGAATTACAATATGCTGAAAGGTTATTATGGATTTTTTGCCCAATGATGCCAAAAATATTCTGCAGATTGAAGCTATAACCTAAATAGTGAACGCAAAAACTGCAGGAAGTTTGTGTAAAATGAGCCGTTTGGATGAATTTTGAGCAGATTATTTGAATATCGCACCAGAGATGAGTTTTCCTGTTATTTTTAGGAACTTTTAATGCAATTCTCTGTTTGTAATATGTTTTTTTGGGGATTTTTAATAATCATACATATTTAATAGGCTTCTTTTTTGACAAATACAGTGTTTTCTTCTCCCCGACGTTTGGTCATTGTTCTATCAGCTCTTTGGTTGTTTTAACTTTTCTAATGCAGGACGAGGCTGCTTGCTTGGCAGAGAGGGAAGGCTCTGTGAATATAGGTTGTGTTCAGGTCTTCAATGTGCCCTGACCCTGTTTATATCTTAAATAATAATCCAAATTTGTATTATAATTCAGTTTTTTTTAACATAATTTTTTTGGGGGTTTTGTCTTTATTTGACAGTGATAGTGATAGTCAGGAAAGAGGGAGAGAGAGAGGATGACATGCATCAAAGGGCCGTGGGTCGGATTTGAACCCTGGCTGCTGTGATAAGGACTCAGTCTTGGTACATGGGGCGCCCGCTCTGCCAGGTGAGCTACTGGGGCGCCCCTTAATTTAGTTTTCTTCACAGAAATGAATGAAATACTGAGATATGGCAACTGTATATATTTTTTTTTTAAAAAGTTGTCTTACACCACTTAAAATCAAGAAGGCTTCGCGATCCCCCATGAAGCTTTGACGACCCCCTAGTGGGGGTCAGTACTCCCAGTTTGGGAACCACTGTACACTGATCAGATCTACAGGCTCCAAAAGGCCCTCAATGGTGAGTATATGAACCATGCAGAGAGTAGAAATACCTGGTATGTCTCCATATGTGGCCCAAGTTCACCATCATTTATTTGGCTTCAATGGTAAGATTTGTGGTGAAGATATTTGCTGATTAAAGGCTGGCCCACACTAAAAGATTTTTCAAATCTTAACAGATGTTGAAAATGTGAGAGACCCCACACATGATGACATGTTGTGTTGAATTTAATAGTTTTGTTCCTATAGTGTGTGGTGAGCAACGATTTGGCCAAAACAACACACCACACACTAACAGATTCCATTCACGAACAACAAGAGTCCCAAATAAAAAAAAACGAAATCTCGCAAAATCTCTTGCGATCAAACGTGACTTTTATGTTTAAACAAACATGGCGGACGACGGGCAGGAAGATTTAGCGATGTTAGTTTTTGCACTTTTTTGTACTGAAAATGGATGGATGGCGGGATGAAGTCATGAAGACACGTTAAATAAACACTTGCGTTGTTGCCACAAATCAACAACTTAGTCCTCCAATTCTGAGGTCCATCTTACTACTACTTTATGCTTCGCGTTTTGCATTAGCTCATGCATTACCTGCAGCCGCAGCTTGGTTTTCAATTGGCTATCGTTCTTTCCCATGTGACTGCGTCATCGGCTGTCCAACATGTTTAATATTTACGATTTGAAATCGGTGTGGCCAGGATAGACTTCGGAGCCGATCGGGGGTTGTAAAAAAAAACAAAAAAAACACTCTTAACATACCTCACACCACAGGAATATCTGGCTAGATAATCTTTAGAACCATCAAGAAATCGGGGCTCTGCTGATGATTGTCGGGCGGGAGGAATCAGGCCCAAAATCGGCTTGATTCTGAGTTAATCAGGTGGTCATTAGACAAGACATTTATTGTGATTCTCAGTAAGT
>CAKAKR010062001.1:4677-14813 GCA_916700685.1 Adelosebastes latens | reverse complement strand
AAAGAGGGAGAGAGAGAGGATGACATGCATCAAAGGGCCGTGGGTCGGATTTGAACCCTGGCTGCTGTGATAAGGACTCAGTCTTGGTACATGGGGCGCCCGCTCTGCCAGGTGAGCTACTGGGGCGCCCCTTAATTTAGTTTTCTTCACAGAAATGAATGAAATACTGAGATATGGCAACTGTATATATTTAAAAAAAAAAAAAGTTGTCTTACACCACTTAACATCAAGAAGGCTTCGCGATCCCCCATGAAGCTTTGATGACCCCCTAGTGGGGGTCAGTACTCCCAGGTTGGGAACCACTGTTGTACACTGATCAGATCTACAGGCTCCAAAAGGCCCTCAATGGTGAGTATATGAACCATGCAGAGAGTAGAAATACCTGGTATGTCTCCATATGTGGCCCAAGTTCACCATCATTTATTTGGCTTCATGGTAAGATTTGTGGTGAAGATATTTGCTGATTAAGGCTGGCCCACACTAAAAGATTTTTCAAATCTTAACAGATGTTGAAAATGTGAGAGACCCCACACATGATGACATGTTATGTTGAATTTAATAGTTTTGTTCCTATAGTGTGTGGTGAGCAACGATTTGGCCAAAACAACACACCACACACTAACAGATTCCATTCACGAACAACAAGAGTCCCAAATAAAAAAAAACGAAATCTCGCAAAATCTCTTGCGATCAAACGTGACTTTTGTGTAAACAAACGATTTGAAATCGGTGTGGCCAGGATGGACTTCGGAGCCGATCGGGGGTTGTAAAAAAAAACACTCTTAACATACCTCACACCACAGGAATATCTGATTAGATAATCTTTAGAACCATCAAGAAATCGGGGCTCTGCTGATGATTGTCGGGAGGGAGGAATCGGGCCCAAAATCGGCTTGATTCTGAGTTAATCAGGTGGTCATTAGACAAGACATTTATTGTGATTCTCAGTAAGTCGTTTATCAAGTTAAAACAGCTATCTGTTCTCATTGCTTGTGATGTAAACTTGACATTATTATTTTTTAGAAAATATAATAGATTTATCAATAAATAAAACAGTCAGTACTTGCAGTCCTAATAAGGATTTTGGATATACTGTAGATGGTATAGCAGGGACACTCCTCCGCCACATCAAACATGTTGAGTATACAGTCAGTGTTGTTTTTTATATTTCTCCCTGCCATACAATTCACTGTGTTAATTAGCACTCAGATTAAATCCGCTAATGGCTCCCAATTTATCCCTTTAAGGTGCACAGGAGACTAATTTGATTTTAATTAGGCTTTGCAGAGGTGTGTGTGTGTGTGTGTGCAGCTGTCAAAGTGTTTCAGTATGTCACAGTCAGTGACAGTTGTCAACACTGGCAGTGTCACGAGCCGTGGTGCGAACCCCACCTTTAAACACACAGATCCGGACAGAAAACGACTTTTGTGGGTCAGAGGTCAGCTGCCTTTTGATTCTCCTCGATCACCTTTGGTACTACAAGGCATCAAGGCCTCAGCAAGCAGCAGAGGCGTGCAGGGAGGCTGTCTACCAGCTGCATGAGCCCGGTCCAAGCCACTGAGTCAGCAAGAGTTTGCCCTGTTGATGTATCCTTGAGCAAGCCTTTTAAAGCAGTTGTACTGTAACTCTCTGACCTCGTTGTGGAGAAGGGAAATACAAACAGTTTCTCAGTGTACTAATAAGTATGCACTGTGCATAAACAAGTTTTGTATGTTTGCTGATAAGCAGCATTCTCCATCCCAGAATCAACTCTTGATTAATAAGGTAACCTTTGAGTCTCGCCACAAGATGCTCGTAACTTTTGACTTTTTCTAGTCAACTTTCTCACACCTGTTGATGTGAAACTGGGTGGCCAGAGTGAGAAGTGTTCTGACAGGGTGTGTCCAGTCTGCCACAGTTGAAATGACAAGACAAAGGGAAGTGGTTTGGTGTTGTAGAGATGACACTACTCACACCGATCCCCACCCCTTCCTATTTGAAATTTATGCATACATTTGGTACAGTGTGTGTACAGGAAATCCAACACGTTTTACAGTATTTCGATTTTTTTTTTTTTTTCTTTAGGGCCGCTCAGGCTGCAAGAGGTGACAGATGCATGTGGTGACAGTCTAGAGGAAGTAATTGCTTTTAATAGCATACGTAGAAAGTTTTGGAAATAGTGTTTGTGAGAATACCAAGAGAATAACTTTTGGCATGGATGCAGCCCACAGTGTATTTGGATTGTAAAACCTCAGCCAAGCATTAGAGAGAGTTATTTTCAACACAACAGTATGATTCCACATAGTATCATACGGTATAACATCAGAAGTATCTCCTCAATAATTGGATTGACAGTCTAAACCCTTTTCATATTTTTGAGTAGTACCCATATCCAGCTATAAATTGTAGAATCCGACCGATACATTGGAGGGCCTGTTTTGACATAATACTGTTTTATCACGGACATCTATTGGCCGATATTCACAGAAAACTCGTTGTACATAATGCAGTTAAAAGCACTTGAGATAATTTAGAAACAGTGTTATCATACTTTGTCCCGCAGACTCCACTGTTTACTATACTTTGCAGCACCTGAGTTGGCAGAGCACCCTATCATAGCGGAGCAGATGGCGGTGTGAAGTCTGTCGAGAAAAATTATGTTTACTCTTCAGCTGTAAAATATCCCGCCTCCATTACATTTATTTGTCAGAGCTCTTTAACAACCAAATTGGAGGGCCCTTTTGATCAATTTCACATAAAAAAGATGGTTCATATAAAGCGGGCAACGATCGTTGATACAAACCAATTCTTGTAGCTGAACATGCAGTTGTATCTCACTAAGGAAGCAAACGGTGCTGAATAGCCACTGGAACATTTGTATCAGACATATTTTCCCTCTTTCAGACCTGAAAAGTGAACGGAGGCTAACCCCAATCTCAACCGTGATGCTGTAACAATCAAAACATTGCTGACATTGTAAATGTCTTTAAGATACATCCACCCCTGTATGCTCTGACATTGTTTGATATCAACAGTCTGCACATTACAGGAATTATTTTGTGAATCTGTTTCCATTTTTGGCTGGACCGCAGAGGGCCAGCCAAATTCACAGACGGGCGCGACGCGCGACGGGCTCACGAAACTTGGACCTAGCTGTCAAACTAGGCGATCTAGTTCTAAAATGAAACGAGATTCAGCAGTGGCATAAGGCTATTTTCTTGTTTAAAATGTTTTCAAAAGTAGATTTTGGTGGATTGTTTAGACAGAATAACAGAAAGTTTACAAACAGGCCACCAAGTTGATTCCTGTTTGAAACGGCAAGCAGAAAACCAGCGACCAATCAGGTGCTTTCCACGATATGGCACGTCACCGCTTGGAGCGGAGCAGCGCGTCCCCTAGTGTCCTCACCGGATCTGGTGGACATGTACCACTGGATTTAACATTATAGACATGACCACTGACTATTTGTGTAACAATTTAGCCACAATTCACAGACTGACCACACGTATCCAGCCATATCATCATGTCTTGTTTTTACTCTGATCGGGCTTGACAGATGACAACTATGTTATATAAAGTGATACTAAATTAAAAAAAACTTCAAAATGTAACTTGACACTGGGGGTTCCGCACAACATGTCTGTTTTATATGATCTGCTGAAAGATGATGTCTTAACCATGTTCTTTGCCATATAGGCGAGAGGAGGGTCATGGGTATTGTAATTTTTTAGGGGGACTTTTTAAATTAGACAAAGTCTGGCCAGTTGCTGACCCTTACTATTGATAGCTAAATTAACAAAATTTGTGGTTTGTTGACACTGTTTTTTTTGTTTTGTTTTTACTTCAGTTAGAGAGTTACTACATTTCCCATTTCCCAATGTTTACTTCTTGCATTCAGCTGTGAGTTATAAATATAGTTGGTGGGTTCATGGTTGGAGCACACCAAAGAGCTCTTCTGGTTGAGCAAAGTTAGTAGCGCACCCCTTAGTCACAACGCAATGTGTTGGATGGATGTCTGCAATGCATTCTGGTCTATTGAAGGTTGTCATTTAAGAACCTGGTTTCTGCTCAAAGTTTGTAAAATGGAAAACCTGAGGTGCTGATGACTTCTTATGTTTCCTCAGCTTAAACAAATATGCAGTTGAGCTTTAATAAAGCTGCACTGGTAATGCATTGATGTGACTCTATGTTCTCTATATCTAGGAATAAGGTACATGCACTTCGTAAGGGTTAATGTATCAGTGAGCCGGTCATTATTGCGAAATGAAGCCCGACAGGGGCGAAGGGGTCTTGAATCACCATTTCGCTTGCTGTACATTATCCCGCTTATTACACGGATACTTACAATAATTTGACACAAAATAATGATTTCATTGACTTAAAAATGATTTTATTGCTTCCCCACAAAAATAGTCCTCTCGCTGTGCAAGGAGATCAGAACTGCATCAATAGCAGCGGTCTGCTATGAAGAAATAACCAGACGTAGAATGGCAATAATTGACCAATCAGAATGGAGTATTCAACAAAGCCGTATAATAAGTACACCACTGCCACAAGTGTTGTAGGATGAAATCCAAAAATGTAATTTTGAGTTGATAAAAATGGGCAGTGAAATAAACTGGTTAATTTTATGGCCGTCCCTGCTGTTGGTTTGAGTTTCAAAGATTCAAGCTTCGGTGGAGAAACTTGTCTGTGCAAAGTAGAAAAGAAAATATCCAAAGGGCACAGAGGAACAGGATTAAGTTGTGTAGCTGGGTGTTATTACTCTTTAATACAAACTTGGGACACGAACATATGGTCACCACATATTACATTCCCACGCATATTCTCAGATTCAAATGTAACGAGTGACTGGACATTAAGGGCATTTCACCCCTCTTCCTGAAATCAAATTTCAACAGATCTCTTTCTGCTGTGTTTCTTTCATCATTCCTACTGTCTTCATAAAAAGGAAGGAATGTGGACAGTCCAGTGCTCACATTCCAGTAGAAAACTAATCCTGCTTATGTAAGTCATTTCCACCCTACAACCTGGAAGCTTTGATTTAGATTTTTGCAGAGAACATTACAGATGTAGGAGGATACATCTCTACTGTCAATGTCTCTAACCTATCTCTGCTCTTTGCCCCCTCTGCCCTACCCTTCAAATTGTAGGCTAGCAGGTCCTCTCCCACCACTTGTGAGGGTTTTACTGTGACGTCGGCCGGCGTAGCTTTATTAGTTTTGTGGTCATAGCTGGGCTAACACTTGTTGTCATCACTCTGGGGTGTTTCCTCCAGCTGAGGCTCATAAAACACATTGCTTTGTGACTGTCCCTTGATGTGGGACTCATTTTACAGTTATTACACCCACAAATGGGCTGTGCGGAGAATGAGACGCAGTGTGTTGCGTACGCAGCGGCTATGCTGCATGGCACTAGCGGCGGCGCTTAGCTGGGTGGCTACTGGGATGTTCATTAGCGCAATTTCTTGGCAAGCCGACTGAGCATGAAGAGGCACTTTTTGAGGCACTTTGTGAACATCATAGGGACGTTGTTCCAGCTGCCTTATTAAATGTTAAATAGCCGTTCTTCCTATGAGATCCCAGCTGTCAGCCTCAGTTTAACAATGTGTACGGCTGAGTGTATTTACAAGTTCTTATGGTTCAAATAAAGATTTAGTTTCTCTAAAAAGAGTTTTTAGAGGTCTGGCAGAGTCCAAGTCTAGTAGCAAGTGTATTAAATAACAAAGGTCCTTCATGCTTTATCAGTTTGCCTTTTTGAAACATTCATAGAGTCACAATTTTGGCATCTGCCCTTGGTTAAATTCATTGTCAGTCCTGCCTTCAAAATATGACTTGAAAGTGTTGTCTTATCAAAGATAATCTTCAAGGTGTAATATGTGCTGTGTGTTCCACACCCAAGGGCTCAGAGGCTGCTGTCTGTGTGTTCCTGCTCTTTCAGCGTGGCCGTGAAATTAACCAGTGGGCCCTTCATCTGACAGACGGCCGTAGATAACCTATAGATGATTAACCTTTCAGTCCGTCCTCTCGCTCGCTCGGAGCTCTGCGCGTCTTGCTCAAGTTTAGTCTCCCCGTGTTCCCTCGCCGTCCTTCCCTCCCCCCCTTCATCCCTCAAGACACTGTGAAAACAAGGGTCAGTTTTCAAGCGCGTCTCGGCTTGATTTAATGGAATATCTTGAACGCGGCGGGATGGGGGGCAGAGGAAGGAAAGGTCTTGCAAAACACCACAGCACGCCGCTGGAATGACAAAGAGCGCATGTTTATGTGCCGTGTGTGTGTGTGTGTGTGTGTGTGTGTGTGTGTGTGTGTGTGTTTTCTGCCTCATGTGAAAAACTGCATGTCATACCTCGTGTGAGATCCACCCGCTGCCTGGCTCGTTGTGTTGTCATGTCCTGGAATTTACTCTGATGTTCACATTTTGCACGTGACCCCACGTCTTCTCGCAGGGCCACATGGAGAGAAAGAGGAACATAAAGAATGAACGAAGGCATAACAAGCGAAGGAAACTGTTTATATGGGGGAGGGGAGCAAGAAGCTGGAGTCAGAGAGAGGAGGAAAAAGGGGAAGGGGGCATGTGAGAGAGAGAGGTGAGGATTACAGGAGGGTAGCGCTGCCTGATACTCACATGTTTCTCTTTTCCTCTCCCTCTCTCAGCTGATGTGTGTCTTTCAGTGCGAGTATACAGACGGATTACCTTGTGCAAACACTGGGCCTTTGCTTTGAATAGGCAACACAGATACTAGCAGCTAATGTTTTCCTTATCAGGGGCTACTCCAGCCAATCGCACACTGTACGGGAGAGAGCGACTGGGAAAGCCACAGGCCATTCATTTATCATAGCCAGGCTCCATTGTGCCCATGTGCGTATGCATGCTCATATTACAATGGGCCTAAACTATGCGTGACCCTCTCTCATTTCCTACCATTTTAAGTCATGTTTTTCGGGAGCCGTCCGATTCGAAACCTCCAGCGATGCGGCTGCTGCAGGGTGGGGGTCAGATCTGACTGGGTATGGGCTGGTACCAAATATTCAGGGTATGATTGCACTGGCCAAAAATATCTTGGTAAACAGTGTTATCAGTGTTTTTAAAGTTCGAAAAATGCCGTCAGTGCCAAAATGTAGTGGAGTTACCTAACAGCATGTTTGGCTTTTTACCTTTCATTTGCTTTTCTTTTCATTTCATGCTCAGTGGAATTTTTTAACCCTCTGAGACCCACAATAGACCTGTTTTTGTCTTCTTTAGAGGGGTATAGCAGTATATCTAACATAGAAGTGGTGTACATCATCTGAAAGCCGGGAACCTGAAGATTAATTTGAGATGCAGCTCAGCACTGTGTGTCAAGATCAGAAATAAACATGAATTAATTTAAATGAATTGTAAAAGTAATAAGGGCTTAGAACATTGTGATAGAAGTATATGATGGTCATCCCCATGCTCTATTATGTCTGATAAGTTGTTGCAGCAATTTTTGGGTTGATACCATTTGTGACACATATTTGGTGACAAATTTAACCATTATTTACCAGTCGAGAATTGATAAAAATGAACAATAATCCCTCCAAAATACCACATTAAGACACCAAGATCTTGAGGAACTCTCAAAAACCTTTGACATTTTGAGAGTTCTGCAAGAATTGCATTTTCCATCCATCCTCTGAATGCTCTAGGTCTGTAGTTTGTGGTTGTAAAGTTTCATGAGGCTGTGATTATCCTAGAGGTCACCACAGGTCATTTTTTACAGGGAGGTCAAATGTCAAAAAATGGTCTCACTATGATTAAATGGCTACTATGGGGACTAACATCATCACAAATAAATACAGTTGAGCTCATTGGATCCATAAGAGTCCTAGTTTTACAGTGATACCCAATTTATGTAATTCCAAGACTGTTTAGGGACCCCAGTATTCAGCAATATTCAAATACACCATTTTAGAATAGGTGAAAATCACACATTCATACTGCATTCTAAAAACTACATGATTTTTGCCCCAAACTGCTGATCTCAGGGGGTTAAGTGCGGACTGACCCTGATCTTTAACCTCCATGGGTTTTTTTTTTTTAAGTCAGGGATCAACGAATTAAACCTTCTTGCACTCATTATAAGTCACTGTGTACGAGTGTGTCGCTGAACTGCCCGAAGCGGATCGTGTAAAGACGTAAATACTGGCTGCTTGCTGCCGCGGTCGGTCTGTCACTGTCACAGACGAGCTGGGTTTTTCTGGCCTTGTGGCTGTTATTCTGAGCGTTAGCATGTGACATGTGTTCATCAGATGGGCGAGCAGCTTCTCCCATATGGCGATGCAAAATAAAGAGGGGTTGTGAAGACAGCAGCGCCGCACGGCTCTGTGTTCACGGTAACATCTGAGAAAGCTGGGAATCACAGCACAAGAAGTTGCCAGTGACGTTGTTTCCAAGTGTTTTTTATTTTTATTTCATCACAGCTATCGCTTTAATTTTCACAGATTGACTCTGATTAGGGGTGCAAATAGTCGCTTCATATATTCATATATGTGCCACATAATAACATTGTGTTTTTCCAGTGAATACAGAGGAGATTTTATTGTAATAATAATTTAGGGATGTAAATAACGGTTATTTTCTTGATGCATCGGTTAAGTGTTTGGTCCTTAAAATGTCAGCAAGTTGTGAAAAATGTCCATCTCAAGTTCCCAGAACTCATGGTGGCTTTTAACATGTCTTGTTTTCTCTGGCCAATAGTCCAAAACCCAAAGATATTCAGTTTATCATCATACAGATATTTATTTATAGACAAAATCTGTTTGACCCAGAGCCAGGCCGATATTGGCGATAATATCAACACTGTTTCTATTACCTCAAACCTATATTTTGGATTTCTGTCTTTCATATATTCTTGTGACTTATCAGCCAATATGTATGCTGATACGATATATCTTTAATGAGCTGAAGCTGCCTTCACATGAGAAGAGATTTGCTCCTCACTCACCACGAGGAAGGGCGCAGAGGCAGCAGGTAAAATATCGGCCCAAAAAGAACGCAAGGAACGCCGTTCACTGTTTCAAGGCAACAACAACAGTTGCAGCTGTTATCATTGGTTGCGCTTGAAAGGTCAGCAGCAACGAGGTCAAAGAGACGAAACTCCGGTCGATGCCGCCATGGGTTCTATGGGTACCCACGAGTCTCCCCTTCACAGACATGCCCACTTTATGATAATCATATGCAGTTTGGGGCAAGTCATAGTCAAGTCAGCACACTGACACACTGACAGCTGGTGTTGCCTGTTGGGCTTGAGTTTGCCATGTTATGATTTGAGCATATTTTCAATGCTAAATGCAGTACCTGTGAGGGTTTCTGGACAATATTTGTTATTGTTTTGTGTTGTTTATTGATTTCCAGTAATAAATCTATACATATATTTGCATAAAGCAGCATATTTGCCCACTCCCATGATGATAAGAGTATTAAATACTTGACAAATCTCCCATTAAGGTACATTTTTAACAGATAAAAAATGTGCAATTAATTTGTGACTAATCTCGATTAAATATTTTAATCGATTGACAGCCCTAATATAAAGTAGTTAAATTCAGCCCCACCTTTACCAGTTAAAGTTATATACACATTTAATGCCTCACTAATTATAATCCAGGGATATAATATATAGGATTCTGAAATGTATCTGAGTAATGAGTACTTTTACTTTTGGCAATTTAAGTATATTTTAATGCAAATACTTTTGTACTTTTACTTAGGGAAGATTTTGAATTCAGGACTTTTACTTGTAACAAAGTATTTTCACACTGTAGTATTGCTACTGTTACTCAAGTCAAAGATCTTCTTCCACCACTGGCCAGCGCAGAGCAATTTTACTGCTGCAGTTATGTAAACGACTTGATACTAGTCGACACGTCTGTTGGCTGATTCCTCGGTCTAGATCTCATTTAACCTGTTTCTCTAAAATAAATTCTGTTCAGGCATGTGAACGATTGAGTCATGAACCCATCGGTCACACAGGAATTTCTTCTGTAAGTTTTTTTTTAATTTTTTCACTTGAACTTTTGGATGTGAAATAAGTTGTGAACTCTACATGAACTGGCTTTAAAAAAAAGAAGAAGAAAATCTTAAGTTGTGAAAGCTGCAGGAACTCTGAAATGGTGGGGTGGGGTGGGGTGTTGGTT
>CAKAKR010061999.1:0-20636 GCA_916700685.1 Adelosebastes latens | reverse complement strand
TCTATGGGTACCCACGAGTCTCCCCTTTACAGACATGCCCACTTTATGATGATCACATGCAGTTTGGGGCAAGTCATAGTCAAGTCAGCACACTGACAGCTGTTGTTGTCTGTTGGGCTTCAGTTTGTCATGTTATGATTTGAGCATATTTTTTATGCTAAATGCAGTACCTGTGAGGGTTTCTGGACAATATCTGTCATTGTTTTGTGTTGTTAACTGATTTCCAATAATAAATATATACATACATTTGCATAAAGCAGCATATTTGTCCACTCCCATGTTGATAAGAGTATTAAATACTTGACGAATCTCCCTTTAAGGTACATTTTGAACAGATAAAAAAAATGTGTGATTAATTTGCGATTAAATATTTTAATAGATTGAAAGCCCTAATAATTACATATCATTGATCAGCTGACTATACCTGCATCATAATTTCTTTTTCTAGCTCAACTCTATCTGGCCGCTAAAGTTCACCCTCTGTGTTAAAACTGCTTCACTTTCTGTTATTGCTATTCAAGACAACCTGGTGACAATAGTGGCCGGTACGAGTTGTCCTGCACTGATAATGTGTCCCAGCGGGGTCGTAGAACTGGTTCACACAGCAGGAGTATGTGGAGTGGCTGGGAGAGAAGACAGCAAGTCAGACAATGAAGGGGAAACTGTGACAGTGCCTCGACCGGGTGAAATATGGCAGCTGAGGGGACAAACGTGAGGGAGGGAGGATTCTGCATGAGGAGACAGTGAGCAGAGATTGGATGGGGAAGGACGAGAGGCTGATAAAACAACAAAAATCATCTAAACAACTAATTGATTAATCAAGAAAATGATCGACAGTTTAATCGACAATGAAAATAATCATTAGTTTCAGGCCTAGTTCGGACAAAAGGGGGCATTTGTGTGTTTTTGCCTCCATCAGGATTCCGGTCTAAACCAGCTGTGTATGGTCCTCTAAAAACAAAGCAGCCAGTGAAGCAGTTTGAGACTAAAGCCCTGCACAGGATATGACTTTAAGGTCCCAGACTGAGAGGATCAGTCCCTCAATATACCCTCCTCAGGGCAACTTATGCGCTAGAGACCACAGCGACCCCGGTGAAGGAAATTGGCATTAGAGCAAATAAAAAAAAAAAAGAGGACACAAAGACACAGAGGAAGAAAGTAAGAGGAAGAAAGTAAGAGGCAGCTGAGTGAGGCGCTGCCAGGAGAGGAAGGACGGGGCGAGAGGCGAGCAGAGCTCAGGGAATGAAAGCTGAATGATGGGTGGTTTGTTAACTTTGTCCGTGAGCTTGAGGTGTGCAGGGCAGCAGGTTGTGTCTTGTCAGTGGAACAGTCTTGACACATTGCAGGAAACGTATATTGTTTTGTACAAGCTGTTTCCCCCTAATAAAAAGAGAAACGTGTGGACGAGCCTTGAGAGAGGCGGGGGGTCCCATTTACTGAGAGACAAATGGCTCAGAACGGTGAGAAAGTCCCCAGCAAAAAAACAAACTAATAAATAGTGTGAGAGAAACCCTTGGGGTTATCAATCATTCTCCAGCACTCGGCTCTGTGGCAGCTTCTTGGCTGCTGGCGCTCTGACCTCAAAGGAAGGCCCGGTGGCCCGCTACACTGTACTGGACTGTATGGAATGACTCAGGCACGTACACCTAAGAGCCACTTCAACTAATCTGATCCAACCAACAAATACATTTGTTCTCCTGAGAGACACTTAAAGAGATGAATGAGCTTTACTATGACACTTACCTTTTACAATGACTAAGTTTACAAGCACACAAGAAACCAGTTTACTATCATAAATCTCTAAGAGCGCATTTTTGATGGCTACTATTGTCTGAAATTAGTGAATAATAATAATAATAATAATAATCAGACACCCCATGTTTTGTAAAAGCCTTAGAATTATTTAAATATATTATGTGAAAATGACATAAGAACCCTATTTATTGATAAGACACTGCCATTTTTTAATAATCAGAGAATTTGTACTGTGTACCTGTTTAAATCTTACACATAGTGAAAAACAACTAATTTAAATTTAAGACCTGATTTTGTGTAAATAAGCATTAGAAACATATTAGTGTAATCATTACTTCCCAATTGCCTATGATGTATACTATATATTGATCCAACTTTGTATATATTTATTTTCTACTTATTATTATTACTATTTTATTTGTGTATTATTATTATTACTATTATTTTAATTTTTGTATTTTTAATTTTTATTATCACTATTATCATCATTTTTAATCTCGAAAGGTCTTTGTGATCATGTGGTGTCAATTTTGTTTATGTAGTTTTATTTTATTTTGTATCCCTAAAAATCAATTAAAAAAGAAAAGAAAAAAAGAAAAACAACTTATTCAATGGTTTCACTTAACAAGACAGTTTTGTACAGTTTCATTCGTAGCTTTGACTGAATATCTTTGGGGAGGAAGAAACACAGCTATGAGAAGTGATGTATTCTGCTGCATGTGTTGCTCCCTGTCCTGGTATCTGTTTTACATATTTGCATGTAAAACAAGAACATTCAGAAACCTCTTTGAGGATATTCATGGTAAAATATTCAGGTTTCTCCAGCAGGAGTTTATCTGCATTAAAAATGTCTCTCTTAATCACCTTGCCATGAAATAGCCAGGAGTAATCATATTAATTAAATTCATATAAATGCAGCCAGTATTATTGACTGAAATCAGGGCGACTGTGTAGATCTGAAATACAATGACAGCATTCCCCACAAAACAATCAGACTGCACACAAGCGCCACTGCAGCCACACTTACCAGTATTTTTACAAATTGAGATAAAGATAAAAGTTGTGTATGCCAAAAATGTGCCCTAACAAGACATAATGTGCCCTCTTTAGGGACACATGGTGCCGTTTCTAAATGTGGGGCAGATAGCTCAATTAACCCTCTGTACTTCCTGAAAATAATGGCATGTCCAGGAACTCACCATCATCAGATACAGTCAAACTAAATTCAAACTTTTTTGGGTCCGTTAATGTTTAAAAATGCAGTTTATGTTTAAAAATACACATTTTCTTCATTGCGTGAATTGGAAATTGGGTAGCGTGCATGTGGGCCTACTGTATGTGCGCGAGTTTGTCCATTTTGTTGAACTCAGCAGCTCCTTAGTGTACAGCTACAGCGGGAAATGTCTGTTAAGGGAACACTTAGTGGAGCATGTGAACAAACAGACAGATAGTGTTGTGGACAGTTTGGCAGTAAAGAGGTCAGATCAGAGTGATAATGTTAAAGTATTTCCATTGCCCCACTTTTATCATTTCCTGCTCCGCTGGTATTGGCTACGTTTGTACAGTAAATGATGTCTATCAGTGATTTGAATGAAAAGCAAAACATGAACAATAATAAGAGTTATGTCTCTAACTGTAATCATCACAGCTAAGCTACAGTACTGCACGCTGCCAGCTGGATCACGCTTGGGGGTATTCTGTAGATTGGGGCGGGGGTCGGTGGCAGCAGGAAACGTGTTTTTTCATTTTAAGTGCCAGAGCAACATTCAGAAAGTTTGCGGAAGGTCAAAACACAAAACAACTCAACAATTCAACTGGCAGGTCTCTTAAGGACAACGCAGTGGAGGAATTTCACCTTTGATGCCAGAGCAACTTACATACTAGCGGAAATACAGAACAAGTGGAGTTACTGAGTTCTTGTATTGTCCTCATGAAGCACACGTGAGACCGTGTGTGTCCTGAAACTGTGACCCCGTCTCCCCGAGATGCTGCATCAGCAATTTCAAGCAATCTGACTGTGGGAGCCTCAAACAAAGCAGACTGGCCGCTGACGGGAACAGAGCAGAGCTGGATTCTGCTCAGTCTGACACCCTGCCAGACCACCGGCTCCGAGACCTGAATGAGAGGCAGGTGGGAGGTCTGGGCACGGACGGGCCAGTGGGGAGACAGGCTGACTTCCAATTAACAGCACTAATGAAAAAAAAGTCATTTGCAACAACAAACTGCCCGCGTTGTTTTCTGAACTAGGACTGCAACTAATGATTATTTTCCATTATCAGTTAGTCTGATGATTACTTTCTCAATTAAGCCTAATCCTACCGACTGGGGGTCCCTGCAGACCCCAGAGGTCTACTTTTTATCAAATCTCACAGGTACTTTATTCTATCATTCCAATTTTTCATGACTTTGTCAATCAATTTGTCCTTTATGACTTCATATCATTGTTTTCTGTTTTAATTAGTGCTTTTTAAAAAGACCAATGTATCCAGTTGCAGCCTATGCAGTTAAAATAGATAAAATAGAATAGATAGATAAAATGTTTGCCATGGGTCCTAATTTTAAGTGTAACACACTATCAGCGAGGTAGAGTCACTCGGTCAGTCATTGTGAAGAAGACAGACACATATTTCCTCATGTGCTGTCTATTTTCCTTTTACAAAATATACAAATTGACTGTAACTTTCCTAGAATAATAATAATCTGTTTTTTTTTTCTTCAGATAGCATGTAATACATACATAGTAATGTTTTGAGGAGAAATAAGCAACCATTTTTGCTATGATGGTTGTTTCTTACAGTAGTTTATTCAATTTCTTCGGTACTCCTTGTATGTTAAATAGGTTGGTAATTTGAGGGTCAATTTGTTTTGCCTCTAAAATGTCAGAAAAGAGTGAAAAATGACCCTGAGCCCATGGTGACGTCTGTCCAACAACATCCAAAAGATATTCCATTTATAATGATATGAACCAGAGAAAATTCAAGCCAATCCTCATATTTGAGAAGCGGGAGCCAAAGAATGTTTTGCATTTTTGCTTGAAAAGTTGTAGGTGTTAGGTGAGTGGAGCAGAGTAGAGCTTATCAGCTGAACACGCTGTGTGTTGTATTGCAGCACTAATGTGTCTTTCCCCCTCTCTGGACAGCAGGAAGCTGAGGAGCGTGCAGGCAGGCAGACACTTGGGTCACTTCCAACAGGAAGTACCTGGGATGGGTTGAGAATGGATGAGATGTGCTGCTGCCTCTATATTATATACAACACCCTTTCCCTGCGTATGTCCCTCCTGATGTTTCCTCTCTTATATCATCCCTCCCTTTACCTTTAAACAATCTGGCTGACGGTATCATCAAGAACACAAAACGTACGCCAGAAATCACTGCAATTACACGGGGAAGTACACGTGTGCTTTCTCCATACCAGGCTGCCAATGAGGATGGATAAGGGATTTTGCTATTATTAGTGTATTATTCATTAATCCACTTCCTAATGGCTATACCATATAACTGTAGATGGGACAAAAACAACCACATAACACACACTCCCCAGCTTCCCCAACATCCTGACAACAAGTGCTTGGACATTCCAGCTGTTTCCTTGTACCAAGAATCAAATCTAGGTGAAAGATGATTATATATACTTTATATAGAACAACTATAGATCAAAATTGTGTGTGTAGACATCAAACCTACCCTCCTCTTCAGGCGATCCCTCTCCTTCAGTGTCAGTGTGTCGGCCTTGGCAATGACTGGGACTATGTTGACTTTGCTGTGGATGGCCTTCATAAACTCCACATCCAGAGGCTTCAGACTAGCAAAGAAAAAGATTATAAAGAAGACAAAAAACGATTAGGACACAGTGGGAAACAGAGGATAGCGGACACAGAGGGGACAGTTTTGAGGGGGAAGAGAGAAATCAGAGGTGACACCAAAATCAGGCCAAAAAAAATTCACGGCGTGTTTCAGAAGGGGAAACGTACTTTTTAGTCTTCTTTCAGGTAGTATTGAATGTACTGGAGTAGACCTGAGTAAACCACAGCCAGGTAGAGATAACATCAACTTTAGAGAGTGTAAGAGTGTGTTTGTTTACCCGTGTCCAAACGGAGATATGAAGTAGAAGCAGCAGTGCACCCTGTTGTCCACTATGTGTCTTCGGTTCAGGCCGCTCTCATCGTGGAGGTATCGCTCAAACTGATTGTCGATGTACTGGATGATGGTCTTGAAGCTGACATCAGAGACAAACAGACGTAAGCCTCCTTAAGCACACCAAATAATCATGTAAACACTATTTTAACATCAACACTGAGAATGACATTCAAGGAAAGGAAATCATACACGTCATTTTGAAGTAATAAGTCTAGGAGGATCTTCACTGTCGAGGAAAAACTGTGAGACAAATACTGTTTAGGACTCCCACAGTGACTCAGGTTTTATATGTCAGGAGATACATCACTGTTGTTGTACAATTCTGTATCTACGTTTGTGAAAGGAGGGGTGGATTAATTTCAGAGGGGGATTATGTTGCTCTATGAGCTGAGAAACCCTTTAAACTCTGCTGGATAAACTTTAAAAATACAGCTGGTCAAAGTAAAATTACAGCTTTGTATAGTTGCAGAAAAGTTGACATCTTGTTATACAGGCTTGTCATCTATGAGAGATATGTTCTTATCACTTTTCACCATTTTAGAACAGGAAAAAACAGGATTTATGCTATTTTCACACCTTCTATTTATGACTGATTTGCTGGCGTGATTGAGACAAAGTTTAACTGATGAATGCATTAAATTATCTTCTAGGCAGACAGTGCAGTATGAAAATTAACTTGTAGAAGGATATTGTCTTTATTATATTTGTCTTGTTTTGTTGTTTAGCAGCAAAAACGCCACGATAGTTCTTTAATTATTTTTTTTGATTAAGTTTTTGCCATTTTTTTCCTTTATTAGACAGATGACAGGACAGAGGCAGACAGGAAACGTAGGGAGAGAGAGAGAGAGGGGAATGACATGCAACAAACGGTCCCTAGGCCGGAATTGAACCTGTGACGTTCAATTTATGGCATGTGCTGTAACCATTTGGCTACTAAGGCTCTCTATAGTTCTTTAGATTTGATCTTTCGGACGTTGTAGCGGGCTCAGTTTTAAAGCTAGAGAGAAGATGCTGGTATCATACGAAACTAGAATACCCAAGGAATCAATTGGTGTCATACTAGCTTGTCATGAAGGAAGTTAAATAACGCTGCAAACTTGAGCTAAATTTTGGCGAGGAAAAACTGTCATGGCCATTTTCAAAGGGGTCCCTTGACCTCTGACCTCAAGATATGTGAATGAAAATGGGTTCTATGGGTACCCACGAGTCTCCCCTTTACAGACATGCCCACTTTATGATAATCACATGCAGTTTGGGGCAAGTCATAGTCAAGTCAGCACACTGACACACTGACACACTGACAGCTGTTGTTGCCTGTTGGGCTTGAGTTTGCCATGTTATGATTTGAGCATATTTTTTATGCTAAATGCAGTACCTGTGAGGGTTTCTGGACAATATTTGTCATTGTTTTGTGTTGTTAATTGATTTCCAATAATAAATATATACATACATTTGCATAAAGCAAGCATATTTTCCCACTCCCATGTTGATAAGAATATTAAATACTGTGATTAATCGCGATTAAATATTTTAAATCGATTGACAGCCCTATTTAAAACCCTACTATTGCACCTAACTTAACTGATCTATATCCAGATAAAGAGCCTATAATATACTGTGTGTGCAGTCCTTAATTGCAAAAGCAAAAGCTTGATTTATTTACTTATAACATTATTTATCTAATTATTGAGAAGGTGACAACAGACACATTCTGCAGAGAGAAAGCAGAGGGCTGGTTTTTCTGTTATTTCATCTCTTTTGCAGTTGTGTCCTTTTTGGTAGCCTTTGTAGAATAGTATGTGGGTGACATACTGACTGGCACACACACATACACACGGTTGAAGGATCTAAACATAGGGAATGCAGAGGGAGGAGAGGTAAGAAACAGGGAGTGGGAGTTTGGGATGAAACTTGAGAAGGGGAGTAGATGAGGACAGGAGGGAAGGAAGAGAGAGCACGCTGGACAGGAAACATGTCCCAAGTTGTTATCGCTCCCTACTCCTCCACGACACATAAACACACCAGTCCTGGCTGTTGATGGCGTCGCCGTATCCAGGGGTGTCAACCACGGTGAGGCGGAGCTTCACTCCTCTCTCCTCGATCTCCACAGTTGACGCCTCAATCTGCACCGTCCTCTCAATCTTTTCTGTGGAGCGGAAGCACAGGAATGATTGATGGGTGGCACAACGGAGGAGACACCTCGGTACCCAAGTGGAACATTAACATCCGAAGCTCCTGCCTGAGCTGCGTGCTTACACAGCTGCCACAACCGCAGGCTTCAAGAAGGTGGATACACCTTAAAAAATGAAATCATGGGGTTTGTCATCTAAAAGAGCTATGCTTTTTCTTATCTGCACCAGACCAGGGAGGGCCTGGATAATTGTTTTCAAGCAGAACAAGTCTCAACCTAAGTCAAGTCATAAGAAGGGCAGGGTCATATTTTGAGACTAAGGCATTCCCAACATTCCTCTTGAAATAATGCGCTGCTGGAGACATTGCAGCAGACATTTCTCCATTATTACAGTGTGCACCTTTGTGTATGTGTATGGGTGTGTATGAGTGTGTATACCTGCGGCACCAGGGATGTAGCGTTCAGGGTAGAGATCAGTGAGAAACAGGCTGTTTATAAGTGTCGATTTGCCCAAACCAGACTCCCCTGAAAAACAAAGAGAATGGAAAATAAAACTCTCAATTCTCTGGAGAAATCATATAGTCTACTTTAAAAGAAAAGAGTGATCACTCACCTACAACCATGAGGGTAAATTCAAACCCTTTTTTCACTGATTTTCGGTGCACTTGGTTCGGGAGGTTGGCAAACCCTACATAACCTGCTGCATCTGGGAACTGTAGAGCAAAAAAACACAACACAAATTGTTAAAAATTAGAGTCAGAAACTGAATAAAAGAAACCGAAATTAATAAGGAAGTATTAAAGACTCAAATTAAAGGGGATAGTATTTATGTCATTTTAGTTTTGGATGATTTCCTACATTTTCTATTTGTTCCTTTCACTCCCCAACATTTTTCATAATTTTATGAGGTGTGTAAATGTGCAAGTGAGTGTATAAGAGTTCGATTGATGATGATTCATATAATTGAGAAATTCCAACAGGCAATAAAGCCTAGCCATGAAACACTTACACATTTATAACAGGATATCCTCTCTGGATGCCTGTGCAAGTGTGTGTGCATGAGATTAAAAGGTACCATGAGTCTTAATCACCACGGCCTTATTAGAAACCCCTCCTGAATACTCAATCTGTCATAGGTCAGTTTAAAAGCTGTAATGTGGGGGGATTTCAGCCTGTTACTCACCTTCCCTTTCTCTCCAGACTGAGACATCGCTGCTGTTTACTGGATGTCTAGTGAGCCTGCTGGTGGGAAAAAATGAGAGATATTGCGGTGAATTAAATCAGATAAATCATATTAAAAACAGTTCCAAGTAACTTCCCCCCTGCTGGCAGGAAAACACTTCTTCCAGGCATCTTGATTAAAATATTTCACTATATTTTCTAAAGAAACAAAGCAATTCCTTAGAATCACATATTGTGATGTAATTCTCATGTTTTTTTTCTCCTTTAAGTGATGTTTTATCTGTTCAAAGTAATTATTGATTAGATTTTGAAGAATCATACAGCATGTGAGAAGAAACTATAAGCACCCATAAAATGAGGTCAAGTCAGGGTTGCAGCTTTCGTCCATAGAGAATGACCTGCCAAATGAATAATAATGCTATTGCATTTGTGCAAACACCATTGTTGCGTCATATAAGGTAGGATTAGCTTTTCTTCCTTTGTTCTGTTTGACGCCATTTTCTTTTGATTTTCAAATATTATTGCTTGCTGAGGCTCACACACTCTCCTGGTAACAACTTTTACAGTGTTAACTAGACAAAGACATCTACTGTAAATAGATCTGTTTAGGTTTGACATAAGAAATCTTTTGAGTCTGATATGTTGTATTGTCTTTCTTAGACAAAGATTGTATTAAAGGTTATTGCTACCATAAGGATTTTGCTTTGAATTGGTTGTAAAGTCAGAGATTTATCAGAAAATGCTAGAAATATATCTTTGTATAATTATCTAAATTAGACTAGGGGTGGCTGATATGGATAAAATCCTTTCTCTCTGTACAGGGTTGGGTTATTTTATATTTTATTCGATATCATGTTATTAATATATATTTCAAGATTCAGTAATTTTCTTTTGAGACTATGTCATGGATAAAATAATCAAACAGGAGTAAGAGTTTTTGGTAAATCCAGCAAATTAAAGTACCTCACAAATCACAGTGCTTCATCACAAAAATCATATATTGCCATAAAGCTGTTCTGCACAAAAGCTATAGCAAAATTTCGGTTGACTGTTGACCAATTTATATTGTCTCTTGGTTAGAGATATACAATATAGTGTGTTATTATCGTCATCGTGATGTCAACTTGTGCGATAAACACATCGCAAAAGACTGCCATATTGCACTCAGGGATTTTTATGAGTTAGTTGAAAGAGCATCAGTAGAAAACTGCACTTAAAATGTAACGATCTGTGTTTTTTATTGGTGGAGTTCAATGTTCAATTTGTTCAATAAAAGAATGGATCATTTCCTTTAATATTTTTAATTCAACAAGCAATTTGTTGTATTTTAGCAGAATACCGAAAGTTAGAACTGATTACACTTTAATATCTGGTTATTTATCGTGATATTCAACTATGTAATCGCATATTTTCCTCATATCTTGCAGCCCTACTCTTGGTATATGTTGTCATATCGCCCACCCTGAATTAGACTTTGCAAGACATGCATACCCATAAGCTATAAGATAGCAATCAGACAGGCAATAAGGACCAACAGTTATCTTTACATCACAAATCTTCATTAGTATCATCTTCATGTGGCCCGTTTATCTCAAGCAGGAATCGTAAAACACAACTCCCCCTCAGGATATTTATGTAAATCATAACATCTCTGCACACTGAGTCCACGTTGAGACGTTCATTCAGGCTGACAACTACACTGTTCTCTAACACTATCACACGGAAGGAGCAGAGATTAAGAGCTGTTGGCAACCAGAGCAGACGACAGAGCAACAAGCCCCCTTGATAAATTAGCTACATAATGACTGAGCAGGAAGAACAGGCTCCATTTTATCACCAACACACTGGCCCTTGACAGGTGGAGTGTGATAAGCATTAGAAAGAGGCAGGCTGCCATGCGCTGCCAAACGGAGATGCACACTGGTTATGTAATGTTGGTCGGGGGCAAAAGAGGTGGCATGGGAATCTGGACTGACCTTTTTTCCGTTGGCATATGACAAACGCACAGTTGTGGACACTTGGGGAACCATTTCACACTGTTAAATCTATTAGGTGGTAGTTGGGGGGCCCTCTGTGTCTACAAGAAAGTGGGCAGAGATCTCTCATTCTGACAGGGTGGTTTCAGCGAGCCCGCAGGGAGAACAATGGCTGTTTATCCCTCTGGTTCCTGAAGCCTTTTCCTATAAAGGGCAGCTCAGCTTTGGGGAGGAGGGAGAACACGTGCCTCACCCCTGACCACACTCAGGTCCGAGCGCATATCAGGACAGCACGGGGAGACACCAATAATATAGGGTGGAGGGGTGCCAGGTTAGGGCCCTAAGGTCAAAAGGTTAACCCAGTTAAACGGACAGGCTACGAAGCCTCTACATTTTGAATTAAAAAAGGGGGGAAAATAAGCACACATTAAGATTGTGCACACAACATAAATGTTATAAAAACTGCAAAATAGTATTATGACACTAATTTAACCTCAGTTGAAATAAGTAGTCCATTAATCGATTAGTTGTTCCTCAATATAATAAAATACTTTTTAAAACAAAAAGATCAATAATGTATTGGTTCTACGCTAGCTTCTCAAATGGGGCTTGGGACAGTTGGACGGTCAAAACAAGACATTTGAATATGTTGGGCTGTGGTAAAGTGTGATGGACATTTCATGGACCAAATGATTCACTGTTTACTATGTTCACCATCTTTCACCAGAATTTTGTACTGATGATGGAGCTGAATGAAAAGTCAAGGAATCACAAAAGTTATCAAAAAACATCTAACTATAAAGCGAGGAATCTGTCTGTCTCTCTGTCTGTCTCCATCCGTGAGCCCATCCAGCGTGAAGCGTCCGGCTCACAAAACTTGAACCGAGCTGTCAAACTACTAGGCGATCTAGTTCTAAAATGAAACGAGATTCAGCAGTGGCATAGCGTATTTTTCTTCTGGACATGTAGTGCGAGTCGAGCATGTCGTCAACTGCGGGCCTTACAGGCCGCGGCTCATGGACTGCAGTTCACTTTTGCGACTGGATGCTGGATATATCGTTACAACTGAACTCCTCTTCACTTCCCTGGAGTCAAAGAGCAATGTGCGGTTCTTGACAACGCAGCAAGCAGGACTTCCGGGGGCCAAGCAATCGGACAGCTCCGAACGGCCCACATGAATGGCCACGTCCCGAACGGGCACGTCCCATAGGGGCACGTCCCGATTGGGAATGTCCCAAAGGGGCAAGCCCCTCATGGCAATCCATCCAATAGTTGTTGAGACACTTCGCTTAAAGGTAAAAATGTCAACCTCATGGTGGCGCTAAAGAACAAGTCAAGCTTGGTGGGAAGTGATGGACCGACCCTCCCGAGAGCCACAACACTAGTGTGGCTTAATCATTAGCTTCAGCTCAAAAAACACAACAAAGACCATAATAAATGTGCTTTCAATGTTAATGAACATCTAATTTAATGTAGTGGCCCACACAGGCGTAACCATGTGTATCCCAGTGTTATTCCACCACAGGCTCTGTGGGAACCAGCATTAGTCCGGCAGCAGATTAATTAAACCGTTCCAATATCCCAGTTGTAATATCACAAAGACAACACTACAGGACAGACAGGCAGGAGGCACACTTCAATAATACTCTCTTAACAATGGCCATTTAATCGGCCGGGCTGCTGAGCTGCTTACACTCACATACACACCGCTATCAACGGGCCAGACGTGGGGGAGATTAAACTGTTTGGGCCAAGAGGGAAAAATGCCACCTTAGTAAAGCCAAAGTTCTTGGCATGTAATGCATTTACAGTTGATTTATTGGTTGTGAAGCCATGAAGGGGCAGCGGTGCTGGTACAACTATTCACCTTCCTGACAGGCGGTGTCAAGGGTCCATACACCCGCTCTCCGTGGATTAAAGCCTTTCTGCTCTCATTGGAAACACTGAAACAATAATTTCACACCGTGGAGATTTAGTGAACTCAGTGGCACAACAACAAAAATGGTAATTTACTGGCGACTGATCACAGCAACAGGGACCCTACCGAGCATAATAAAGTGACACACAAAGTGTAAACACACATAAACAGGGGGGCTTGACTGTAATTAAGGAGCCCTTGGGGACCAAAGGTAGCAGTGGTGGGCAACAGTAATAAAGATATGATACTGCTTTTTAAACCGTGGTTATAGAAACACTTTATAATATGAGCTCAGAGAGGGAAAAAAGCCACAATAAGCGGAATTAAAAAGGCTTTCAACTACGCGGAAACCAGCAGGCCTGTTCATAACAGAGTTTAAAGCACAGGATGGACCGTTTATGATGATGGGGACGGGAGAGGAAATGACTCAAAACAAGTGGGAGTTATACGGCAACAAATGTTATCCTAACCCTGTGCTACTCACACAGCTGCTGTACGGTACAATGAAGTTTAGGTGGGAAAAAAGCTTGTTATTCATGATTAATTGTGAAACTAAGGGCACGATCACACATCCGCAAGGCGATATTCCCGTAAAAGTTCACCAAAGTTGAACTGCATTTCGAATGAAAAGATGCAAATTTGCTTCACCACCGGAAGCGAATGTTTTTTCACCTCTTCGCTTACATAGAATGGAAGTGAACAGGAGCCGGATGTTGATTTTGTGACCGTGCCTCAACACTGCATAAAATTGTTTCATTTTCATGCTCGTTTGTGGCCATGGAATCTGCATAATTATGTTTGGTTAATGGGCATTTGAATGTGAGAATATTGCAAATGAATGACAGATTGAATAACAGGTGTTGAATCACAACACAAGTCTCTATACTTGATTATAACTTGTACTAATTCCTCATACATTATTATGTAAGAAATCATCAACCAACAAAAAATTAAACGCCAACAATTAATAGTTCTAGTTCCTTTAATGTCAGGAAGTACTACTCTTCTCTGTCTTCATGGTAATCATCATGGTAAATATCCTTATGATGAACATATTTTAAATTTTTTTGGTGTTAATTTATGATACGAAATGATTGATCTAAAAAATAAATGACATATTAGGGTTGGGCAATAAGACAGTAATGTGAGACAAAAGTTTTTGCCATAATGTTAGATGTTAGCTGCGACAATTAATCTATTAAATTAATCTATTAAATTAATCGCCAACTATTTTGATAATCGATTAATCGGTTTGAGTAATTTTTTAAGAAAAAAAAAAAGATCTAATTTCTCTGATTCCAGCTTCTTAAATGTGAATATTTCCTGGTTTCTTTACTCCTCTATGACAGTAAACTGAATATCTTTTTGAGGACGTCATCTTGAGCTTTGGTAAACACTGATCGATATTTTTCACCATTTTCTGACATTTTATAGACCAAACAACAAATCGATTAATCGAGAAAATAATCGACAATGAAAATAATCGTTAGTTGCAGCCCTACATAATGTTAATACCTTGGTAGATCTCTTTAATATCAATATTATGGGCAATGTTGAAGATCAATGAGCAAAATCGGCAGGACTGCTTTACAGCAATTTTGGATTTACAGAATTTCTGCATCAATGTGATGATCTACTTTGATTTTTCTGGTATTTTGCCAGAATCAGACACTCCTTTATCCAGTTATTTGATCTATAAATGGTTTCTCAGTTGAAATTACAGATAAAGAACAATTTCACAATATAAATTGTTATGACAGATTATTCAATTACGAAAATAAGTGTTAGTTGCAGCCCTAAATTGAGGTAATCACAGCTTCACTACGCCTGCATTTAGTGAAAACAAACATATTTACTTGACTGACAGCTAGGGCTGGGCGATATGGAGAAAATTAAATATCACAATATTTTTGACCAAATACCTCGATATCCATATTGCTTTCACAAAATATTTACACTGAGATTTTTGATATGACTAAGTGGGTAAAGGCAAATAATGGGAACACCTAGAACAATCTGGTAAGTTCAGAACATTACATCACTTTACTGTAGTGCAGTCTTTAAAACCAGGAAAAGACAACACTTGTAATATAACAAAAAAAAAGGATAATACGATATACAAAATCTAAGATTATATCTAGTTTCATATCACAATAATGATATAATATCAATATATTGCCCAGCCCTGCTGACAGCATACAGTAAAGTAAGTCAAATGTCAAATATGACAATGTTATCACAATAAATCTGGTACTTGTAGGGATCAAACTTATTTCTAACGTGCGTTTCTTCACCCGGTGTTTCTAGTGAACAAAGGTGTCCTGCTGTGTAACACCATCATTCAAACCTCTGCCACAATAGTTCAGGTCCACTTGGGTCTGTCAATGTGAATCAAGCTTTGTTTTTCCTTTCACACCACAGTGTAAAAGGGGAGGAAACGTGCCCTTGTAGTTTATAGTGTCAGACAGATGTCTTCCCTGCCGGCCAGCGTTTGTGAGATAAGGTCGCAGGAAGGGGAAAGGTCAGAGAGCGGTGAAGGTGCTGTTTCAGAGGCCTGAGACATCTTTCAGTACTAAGAGATGTTGTGCGTCTGATAGAAAACTGATCTGTGTCCAGCTGGGTAAAAAGCTAAAATGTTTCTGAATTAAAGGGCAGCTGCCAGCCCGAGATTACAGCTCTCACAGACTGCCATCATACCCATAGTGTTCACCATTCCGCAAGACAGGAAGTGAAATATGCATGTTTTCACTGGGCCAAAAACACAAGCAAAGATGGATGATAATTCTTCAATAGTGGCCCTCAGCCACATCTTAGACAGACACATAATGCGAATATGTTATTGTTTCCCGCTGTTATTGTATAGTTGTCTAAACACTGAATTTATTTGGCAAAAAATGTGCCTTTACAATCAAAAGGTCAAGGATAAATCAGATGTTAGAAAGCGATTTCAGAGTTCAGGAATGTTAAACAAGAGGGATTTACAGGAAATTTTGTGGAAGTCGATGCTTTGAATGGCACGTCTAATGCTGATTTTTATATGGTACTGATTTAGGAATATGAAGGCCCACTGAAGTGTAGTTTCCCTGCAGTTATCAAGTATGAACTGGGACAAAGGGACAGTAAAGGAGGTTAAAAGCACTGAGTGTTTTCAAAATAAAAGGGCTGAATATAATACAAATTAATAATGCCTGACAATGACTAATATATTTGACTTCAGGACATCTCTGACTACATACATGCTGAAAATCAAACATTTTCACTTTATCAATTTAGATATTTTCCAAAGTAAAAGTCCCTAGAAGTTTATGATTTAAAGGTCCCATATCATGCACATTTTCAGGTTCATACTTGTATTTTGTGTTTCTACTAGAACAAGTTTATACGCTGTAATGTTAAAAAAAACAACTTTATTTTCCTCATACTGTCAGCCTGAATATACCTGTATTTACCCTCTGTTTGAAATGCTCCGTTTTAGTGCATTTCAACGGAATTGCGTTGCTAGGCAACAGTTTGGGTCCATGTTTACTTCCTGTCAGCTGATGTCATTCACATACACTGCTAACAGGAAATAAACTGGGACACATTTAGAATGTTTATGTTTAAAACCGTGTAATAGTCTAAATATTGTATATTTGTGACATCACAAATGGACAGAAATCCTGACGGCTTGTTTCAAACGCACAATTTCTGAATACGGACTGTGTGTGTATTTCTCCGTACATTGAGCGTTTTGATAGTTTAACAGTATTTATAAAGCACTTAAACCTGCTTTATAATATAAAAGACATGAAAATCTCACTTTTTACAATATGGGACCTTTAAGTACAATTTTGAGGCACTTGTGCTTAAGGTTTCCCATGTCTTGTGAAGTGACGGGGCTCCTCAGCGAGAAACGTTATCGTCTCCGACAGGGTGCCGGTGTCTTCCCTGTTCCCTCCGACCGCGGTCGGGAGGCTGAGGCAGGAAAAGCCAACACTAGGATCAGCGTTGATTCATGGGGAGACCTTCGTCTGGTCAGCTAACATTACTGCCAAGCAGGTGAAATATAGAGTGATATTGTGGTTTTAAATGACGTGTGTCGCCTCACTGTTTTGAGCGATGCTCGTTCACGTCTATGTAGAGCGAGCACAAGCGCAAGCCCGACGCTGACTTTCGTTGAGTTAACGGCCACAGGTGTCGCTGTTAACAAGCATTTCTGATTCTTACAAACAGTCCCTTTAAACAAGAGGGATTTACAGAAAATTTGTGGAAGTCAATGATTAGAATGGCACGTCTGATGCTGATTTTTTATATGGTACTGATTTAGGAATATGAAGGCCCACTGAAGAGTAGTTTCCCTGCAGTTATCAAGTATGAACTGGGACAAAGGGACAGTAAAGGAGGTCAAAAGCACTCAAAATAAAAGGGCTATCATCATTGTTGTGAACATTTGAAGAGGAGTAAATATTTACTTGGACATAATTGTGTGAAATAATGTATAAATCAATGCTTCAGTCAGTGGATAGGGGAGATTGAAACGTGTGTGAAGGCCTCTCTCTTTCTGTCTCTCTCTGTGTCTGAAACATTTGGATGTCCACCACACCCAGTCTGAGTTTACCAAACATCAACTTGGACAATGACTTTATAATCTATACCTACGCACTTAAATACTCCTTAAACTGTGATAAAGTAAACTTAAATACGTATCCTTTAAAAACTCGCTTTATAACCCGAGTTTGGAGTGTAACACAGCTCTGAAGCTTTGTCAACGTTTATCAAACTTTAGTTAGCAACAGTTGTTACGGCGGTTGGTGGCGGTTGGTGTCATGTTGCCAGCTCGAGACTTCAACCGTCACTCCGATGAGTCTTCTTCCTCCTTCTTCCTCCCTTCATTCACACAGTAAACAAACAAACAACAAACAACTAGTAGTGCCTTACCTGAGTGTAACTTTGACTTATTGTTAATCAACGGGGAGCTTCTTGCCGCTGTCCCAGCCCAGGAAGGGAAACCCGGAAACCGTTCCCCGTGAGAGAGTCTGCTCCGCCCTCCTCGTCCAGTCCCTGATGATTTTCATCACCAACGGCTGCGCCACTGACGCCATTACGGCTCAACGGTCAGGACGGGCGGACCCGCCGAACACCATTCCATACAGGATCCAAAATGGCTGCGTGGAGTGTTACAGTTTCTTAAACAAATTCGCCCGTTGGAAATACTTAACGGTTTGATATAAACTGTCCATTTCAAACGGGCAGCTGGCTTAAAGGTCCCATATTGTAAAAAAAAAGTGAGATTTTCATGTATTTTATATTATAAAGCAAGTTTAAGTGCTTTATAGAAATACTGTTAAAATATAAAAAATGCTCAATATACGGAGAAATACACACCAAAATACGGAGAAATACACACAGTATTCAGAAATTGTGCGTTTGAAACAAGCCGTTAGGACTTCTGTCCATTTGTGATGTCACAAATATACAATATCTATATGGTTTTATATGGTTAAATTAATTGTAATTTTGTTTTAAAGGGACTGTTTGTAACTTTTTAAGCTTATAAATGTACCGGGTGTACACATGCGCGCGCTCGCATATCTCGCATATGCGCGCTCACGTGTGGCTGAAGTCTCTGCTCCTCTGCCTGCTTGCCTTCACTCACACCGCGCGTGTTCTCGATCCACCTCTAGACGTGAACGCGCGCTCACTACACACTGCAGAAGAGTTAGTTTAGCTCTGAGAATATCTAGTGACGTTTGTGCAGAAATAACTGCTGCAGCTCCTCCAGACCAACAGAGGTTTTCCGTGTCTTGTGAAGTGACGGGGCTCCGCAGCGAGAAACGTTGTCGTCTCCGACCGGGTGCCGGTGTCTCCCTGCGGGCGCAGTCGGGAGACGATAACGTTTCTCTTCCTGCTTCAGCCCCGGCACCGACACGCTTTTGCTGAAGCAGGAAAAGCCAACACTAGGATCAGCAGTGATTCATGGAGAGACCTTCGTCTGGTCAGCTAACATTACTGCCAAGCAGGTGAAATATAGAGTGATATTGTGGTTTTAGCTGACGTGTGTCGCCTCACTGTGTTGAGCGATGCTCGTTCATGTCTATTTAGAGCGAGCAAGCGCGAGCCCGACGCTGACTTTCGTTGACTTAACGGCCACAGGTGTCGCTGTTAACAAGCAATTCTGAAAGTTACAAATAGTCCCTTTAAGCATCAAAGTATACAAGTAATAATTATGTTCATTGCCAATTATTCTGTCAATTATTTTATCAGTTAATCAATTATTTGTTTACTCACGTCAGATGTTAACATATTCAAATTATTTTGCTGAAGCAACAGTCACAAAGAAAAAAAACAGCCCAAAGATATTCAGTTCAATATCGAAGAAGACTTATAAACCAGCAAATATTCATATTTGAGAAGCTGGAATCAGTGAATTTCTGCCATTTTTTTATCTATAAAATGACGATTATTAAAATAGTTGGCGATTTATTTTTTGTTGATCAACTAACTGATTAATGCCAGGGCCGAATGAAATGATTGGACGGGCTTATTACAGTTCTGTGACAGCCACAGATACCAGATTTGTATTCCCTTTTTTGTCAGAGCGTTTGATTTATTGATTGCTTTTGGGATGTAATGAGAATTTCAACTAATATAACAAAAGAATATTTCTAAAATCTTTACCAACCCTACCTTTAAAGGGACTGTTTGTAACTTTTTAAGCGTATAAATGTACCGGGTCGGGACACATGCGCGCTCGCATATGCGCGCTCGCGTGTGGCCGGAGCCTCTCCTCCGCTGCCTGCTTGCCTTCACTCACACTGCAGTGTGGAGTGAGCGCGCGTTCTCGCTCTGCTCGCTCCACCTCTAGACGTGAACGCACGCCCATTCCACACTGCAGAAGACTTCGTAGCTCTGAGAATATCTAGTGAATGTGCAGTGGACGTTTGTGCAGAAATAAATACTGGAGCTCCTCCAGACCAACAGAGGTTTCCCGTGTCTTGTGAAGTGATGGAGCTTCGCAGTGAGTAACGTTATCAGCGGCACCCGGTCGGATTTGGTAGCGTTTCTCTTCCTGCTCATTCCCAGCACCGACCCGCTTTTCCTGCCTCAGCCTCCGGTGTCTCCCTCTAGGAGAGGGAGACAACGGAGGCTGAGGCAGGAAAAGCCAGCATTGATTCATGGAGAGACCTTCGTCTGGTCAGCTAACATTACTGCCAAGCAGGTGAAATATAGAGTGATATTGTGGTTTTAGCTGACGTGTGTCGCCTCACTGTTTTGAGCGATGCTCGTTCAGGTATATTTAGAGCGAGCAAGCGCGAGCCCGACGCTGACTTTCGTTGACTTAACGGCCACAGGTGTCGCTGTTAACAAGCATTTCTGAAAGATACAAATAGTCCCTTTAATCGACTAACTGTTTCAGCTCTACATGAAACATCATTGATGACCTTGGAAATGTGAAATATGTTTATTATTTTAATATAATTTGACAAAACAATCCCAACTCAAGCCACACTTGTTACCCTTTTTTCCAGACATTTCATCCAAAATCCCATGGCTATCAG
>CAKAKR010061996.1:0-48621 GCA_916700685.1 Adelosebastes latens | reverse complement strand
AAAACCGTAGTCTACAAACCAATGGGTGACGTCATGGTGACTATGTTCACTTCTTATACACAGTCAATGGTTGCAGCCCTAATACTATGTGTCTGTTATACAGTTTGGTTTTCATTTGACCTCACTGACAAGCTGCACATTTACCTGATATAAGCTGCATGATGACAATTTGCAGTATTTGTCTCTGACCGACGTGCACACTCTGGCCCCGTAGATTTGTCATCACATTGTCAGACAAGCATTAAAGGGGAGGTACAGTAACAGTGCAGGACTGTGGTACAAAGTTTGCATGTGGAGCTGACAGGGAAATAGATGAAAGAAATCCACGGTACGTCAGTCTGATGGATTCCTTCTGCTGGCCACGTCTGCTCCCCTTCTGCTGCTGCTTCTACTGCTGCACTGTGTGTGTGTGTGTGTGTGTGTGTTGTCTATGCATTCATGTGTTCAAGTGTGTGACATTTATACATCTGTGAAAGTGAGCGATGAGTTGCGTTTTTGTTGTCATTTATCAACCCTTCCTTGAAGTGTGAAATCAATGGAGTGTGACCAAATACAGCAAAATCAAATTAGACAAATATGCAGAAAGCCTTTTTTCACACACGTGCACACTCGCATGCGTATCGACCTTGGTGTCAACCCTCACTCACGCACTGATACAGAGAGACTCCAGCTCACATACCTTGTGTTTTCATAGGCAGCGTGAGGTTCTTAGTTTGAGTTTGGTTCAACATTTTTCCCTTGAAGTATTTCCATGGCTGAACTACACACTCATAAATGTAGCATGTTTTCTTTTCTTCTTCACAAATGTTAGTGGAAGCTGTGCCAGAGTGAAAGCTCTCCTCCTTGTGCTATCAATCTAGAATAAATACTCAGGAGGAAGCCTTGCACAGCAAGAACTCTGCATATGCTTTTAAATTATTATTACATTTATGTCAGACGCCATTCAGGTGAGATAAAAAGGAGAGAGAGCTTTATCTGGATAACAGGGGAAGCTCTATGTGTGGTTTATGTTTGCATACCTAGGTCTGCCATGCAGGATTATTCCATAAGCATCAATAGGTCAATAAAAGGAGGAATTACTGCCTGTCAAATATTTGAAAGTTAAGTCAAACATCATGCAACTGATGATAATTGTTTTTGAATGCAGCTCACTGGCACAAGTCTGCCGAACATGCTGCGGAAATATGCAAAATGGTGGATTGTTGCGGTAGAAAAACATGAAAGAATGTTTGGAGAAAGAGCGAGCAGAGATGGGGCCAAACCAGGTCTGTTCACACCCCAACCCCAGCCCCTCAGACCCACAACCCAAAACCATCAACCCTCCAATCCGGCCGTGTTCCAGCAATTTATGCTGGCTTTTAAAGCCTCTGGGGAGGACAGAACAAACTGTGTGTGCTGGTATGTGGTCTGTTTGTACATATGTGGTGTCCAAATGTACTGCACATGTGTGTGTTTGTGCTTTGGAGAGACAGTGTGTTTGCCTGTGGGCTATGCACTGAGAAGGACATTCAGTCTCGGTGTTCAATGCGGTTAATAAAGGAAAAGCCCGCAGTGTTTGTTGAGTGCAAAGAAGCTCTCAGCCAAGCTAACACGATAAGTCTATCAAAAGTTTACAGTAGTTTTTTTTTTTTTATTGCTAAATGAGACGCTTTCTCTCATTAACCTTTTGGCATCAATCTGCTGCAGGTTTTCGTCTCTATTTTCTGGCTCCTAATAGCAATAAAAGTGAAATTAACTCTCTACAATAGACTGCTGTAGCGTTATGTTCGCTCTGGCTGAACTGTGGAGCGTTTTCCTCCAGTAATTGTGCTGAATTCTAGAGCGAACGTTACAGCTGCATGTAAGAAGAAAAGGATCAACGACCAGTGTTGCCAACTTAGTGTCTTTGTCACTAGATTTAGCGACTTTTCAGACCCTCTTAGAGACTTTATTTCTAAAAAGCAACTTGCAACCAATTTTCTTCAAATTTCCTTATCTACATCAGGGAAATAGCGTGAAATATATTGTAATTCATTCCCATGCATGCTGCTCAGAGTAATCACAGTCCTCGGCTCTTCTGCCAATAACACGGGGTCTCTCCCTCCCCTCTTGCGCCGTGCCGAGCACAGGCAGGCAATCAGCTGACACAACCACTAAGCTTTATGCAAATGATGCGCAATGACATCACCAATATGCGTAATTAGCGTATGACGTCATCTGGCGACTTTAAACGACTTTTGGAGCTAGTGCTAGCTACTTTCATTGGAAAAGAGTTGGCAACACTGCGAATGACTGTAGAACTGAATCTTACACAGCGAGCAGTGAGAGTTAAGTAGGGATAACTTAAAAAATGCCGAACTATTGATTCCTTTAAAGCAATAGTTTGACATTTTGGGGAAATGTGCTTCATTTTTTTTGCTTGCCAAGAATTAGATGAGAAGATTGATACATTTCCCAAAGTGTCGAATCATTCCTTTAATGCAGGTTGACCTAGCGGATCTTTGTTTTAGTGTTAGCATAAACTCTTTGATAGATTAGCCTACAACTGTTCTTACAGCTTCCTTAAACACCATAAATCAGGGCTGCCTGGGCCAATAAATGATTTGAATTTCAAACACACGTTTTTTAGGGCAAAATAAGAGGTTCTAAATCGACCCTGAACTAATTACACTTTGATTTATAGGCTGTTTAGTAAGTAGCTCACTGCACAACATTTAATTTCTTTGCAACTTTCTATGGCTGTTTCCTTTCTGCGGCAGGGAGGGATCTCAGAGGACAATCAATCACATCAGTAGAAGGCCGATGCCAGTATCCACAAGCAGATACATCAGTTTAACTCCGCTGGGAGTCGAAAAGAAGATAATTTAGGGAGGAATGTACTGAATGTGATTTCTTCTTCCTCTCTCAAGGCTGCTTAAGGTTTGATTTCATTTCAAACCAAACTGAATTGTTTGAAACCATAATGGAAGAACAGAGGCAGGACGGGGGAGACAGGAATGCAGAGAGAAAGGGAAGGGAAACGACGGTAGAGGCATACTTGCCAACCTTAAGACCTTAAACAACAGGAGGATTTCAAAGCCAAAGCGGGGGGTCTGGGGGTCTTCCCCAGACAAATTTGAGTTTCAGAGACTTTGTTTCCTACATTCTGATGACTTTAAAAGAGTGAAAATAACAAAATAATAAGTACACTGCAACAGCATTTTTATGTTAAACTTTTGATTTTACCTTTAACTTCCAGGAAAGAAAACTGAATAATTCACCCATCTGGTGTGAACTTGGCATGCAAATCTCTGGCATAAACTAATATTCATCAGTTTTTATTTATTTTTTGCCCCTGCTTGAGTTTTTCTGCGCTCAAAAACACAATATTTCCAATGGCTAGCGCCGCGCCACGACGACTTTTCACTGCATCGAGCAAAGCCCAACTCTGGGCTCTGCACGCGGTGGCGAGCGCAGCTTAAACATGAGCTCAAACTGCGTTGTGTCGCGAGCATAGACTGCTCTCTTCCGCCGGGAAACAACAGTTGGTGGAGCTCTATTGTCGTCCGGGTGGAAACAGTAGGGATTACTACACACACTGTTCAGTTCCAGAAACAGGCTAAGATAACAAAAAGGAAAAAAAAAGTGAAAATTTGCCACAAATCTGGAGAAATACGGGAGAATTGTGACCCAGGGATTGAAACCGGGAGAGGGCAATGAAAAACAGGAGTCTCCCGGGAAAATCGTGAGGGTCGGCAAGTATGGGTAGAGGACAGGGAAGAGGTAAAACAACCAAAACAGGCAGAAAAAGCAAAGAGAGTGAAGGCAAGGAGAGCGGATGAAGACATGAGTTGAGGAGGGGTGGTGAGAGATCACAGGACAGAGAGCTTCTTTGACAGTTAACGTGACATGCGTGACACTGCTTTAGCCTGAAGGAACATTCCCAGGTCAGAACTCTCTGTGTGTGTGTGTGTGTTTGGAGTGCGGAGAAAAATAGAGATATCACAGTAATGTTCTGTGTTAGCATTCATCATCACATGATGCCGCCAGCCGTCACACTTAAATCAAACCCCACCACACACACACACAGACACACACACACGCACACACACACACACACACACAAACAGGCAGAGTCAGGCCACGATAAGAGGCAAAGCTAGAACATTCACAGTCTTAAAGGATTATAACTGTCTGAACAGATAATTGCTTGAAAATGTAGGCTTTTCTTTAAAAAAAAAAAAAAAAAGTGCACAAGTGCTTATTTTCTTATTTATTAGGCTATATTTTTTATTTATTTCAAAACGAAACCCCTACCTCTTGTCATACCAGCTAAGGCAAGGAGTCAGATTAAGATAATGTGGAGAAAATACAGTTAGAAACGCATGAGGCCTCAAGAACAGGCCCAATATTGAACAGTAATATACAATAGCTGAATGCAGCTGAAATCAGTAGTTCAATAACTAGTGGGAAAATAACACAGAGATGATACATTTAAAGATGCTAAGTGATAAAGCATGCAAAATGCTCAATATACATATATATAATAAAGGAAAATATGTAACAAAATAACGTAAACAAATCTCAAACAAGAGCATTAGATTCACTGTTTAAACTCTTCTAAGCTGCTGCAGTGCGCGGTAGCAACACAGCGTCACACTCGAATGTAGTCCGTACAATGCAGAACTTATTGCTAAGATTCATAGCGTCAAAGTAACATTCACTATCCAGGCTGCGAGCCTGATGAGCTGTCTTTTACTAATCGACCCTTGACTCCCAATTTTGCACAACACTTGTGCTTTGAACTTTGCCCTGGGCCACACTGCCTGCGTGAGCAGCGCGTGACGGCTACCTCGCTGAACTGCGGTGGCTCGCACGCGTGTGGTGTCCACACAGATAGCGCTGCTGCTGCGCTGCTCACTGCCAGCCCTTTCTTTCTACATAGAGTTTGCCTTTCATAATGGCCATTTAATTTCATTATAAAGTTAATTATATTTATTTTAGACATAAAAAGGTTACGAAGCGTGTGCTCATTTGTAAATAATAACTAGTAATAATCCACAATTAAAAGCTGGTACTCTAATTTATGGGCGTGTCTAGAAGGTAACCCGCAAATTAAAACGTTTAAAACAGGACTCTCTGCCCAATGACCTATCGTAAACCTTAACCATTGAAGGTCAATGCCTAACCTTAAAGGACCAATATGTAATATATTTACTGTATTAAATCATAAAATGTCAAGATGCTGAATTGAAGTACTGGCTTCTCTGACAACAATGCTACGTTGTCAGATGTTTTCCTTTGAATTTTCCAGATCTGTCTTGTACGTCTATTTTGTTTTGGCTGGTGTGATCCCGTCCGCCGCTCATTTCAGCACCCCGCTGCCACATATGAAACAAATTGGCACGCAAACACAGCCTTCTGCTGCCATGGAAGCAAGCAAACCAACTGGATAACGTTAGCGTTAGATTCTACCCGACCTGAAAAGCCTCGGCACATCTCTCTGTGGTCCGTGTGCAGCTGGGTTATCAAGGTAGCGAGTATTTGAGACACACAGCCGGTGAAGTGATTCTGACTACTGCTGGCCAGAGGCTAACTGTGGTCACACCGGATGAGCAGATGCGCCACGGCTCCAATTTTTTGAATTTGGACCGCAGTACCCATTTTGCTGTCAGTACTACATATTGCTCTTTTAACTATTCAAGGTCAATGCCTAACTTTAACCATTGCGCGAGAGTTTCCCAAATTGTGGGTTACCTTCTAGACACGACCCTAATTTATAGAGCTGTGCAAGTCACTGCATTTTCCACAACACTGACTTGCAAAAATTTCATAATAAAAGCCTTGTGTTAACAAATGAAGGAATGCTGTCTGTGGAAAAGTGCCAGAGGACTTTTATTTTGAAATGGAAACAGACAGGAAGTGTTGAGTTAAAAATAAATATTTACTTTTTTTTCATGTCTGTGACATATTCTACAAATACAGACATCAAAACTGAAGTAATGTTGCTGGTATGACAATACGTCACTGTCAAAAGATCATTTGCTGTGAGAGCGGAAAAAATAGGCAAGACCTCGAATCTCTAGAAGAGAGGGGCTCACGCTGTGTGGCTGCTCTAAAACCTGTTAACATGAATGCTGAAATAAAAAGTTCCGTGACACACACACTCTGCTCACGCAGGCAGTGTGGCCCGGGCGTTAGTTTTTGATATTTGGTGCTCTGAACACCAGTTTTCCTGCTTCACACACATGTCACGCTTGTTATCCAAGAATACAGCGTTTGAAGTGCACTGGTGCTTATTTCTTCTTGGACAGTGAGAGTGTGCAGCAGTCCATTATGTCAAGTGTTCAGAGTTTTAGCTTAGAAGGAGTTTCATCTCACTGATTTCCAAAAGCACATCTGTTAAAAGTTGAAGGAGACTTCACATGATGCTGCAGGTGAGACAAGAATAGGCACGTATCCTCATGCAGTCATCCATACTTCAATATTTAGTTTTTGTTTTTTTTGTCATCACATCTACTCCTTTCTTACTCTACGCCCCTCCTCAGGCTGTAGTGGACTTGTTGGTCATGCGGGAGTTGCTCTGGTCGGAGGCTCGTTCGGTGACTTTCAGCTTCATGCACGACTGCTTCTCATCCATCAACATCTCAGCCGGTAGGCACCAGCAGCACAGGCAGGACTAGAGGAGGGAGGAAAGTGGTGAGGAAGATTGTGAAGTGTAGGCTGAGAGAAACGCCAATGTGCATACAGTTTACACAGCTAAAAGAAAGAAGCAAGTGGTTCTTTTTTTTTTGTCTTAAAGATGAAATTATATTCGCTTCTCTCTAGAGTTTGATAAAAAAGGTCAATACCACTCATGTTGGTTCTTTCAATATGAAGCTGGAGCCAGCAGCCTGTTAGCTTATTACACTGCTTAGTTGAATACTCGATTGTGATTGGTCGATCACAGCGTTCCACGGTCTGTTATTTCTTTATAGCAGACCGTTGCTATGTATAACAGACCGTTGCTATGGACACAATTCTGATGTCGGACTCTGGTGGACCGTTTTTGTGTGAAATTATTGATTTGAAGTAAGTAGCCATGTAATAAGCGTGATAATGTACAGCTAGCGGGCCATTGTTGTGAAATAAACCCCTTCAGGGTGATGCAAGACCCTGTCGGGGTTTATTTCACAACAATGACCGGCTCGCTGTGCATTATCCCTTACTTAGCACAAGAAGTTCCTGCGCCCGACCAAGAAACATAACCACAATCGGTCCGCTTTAATTTTCTATACGGATAACAACAAAAGAGATATTAAAGCTAGCGTTGGTAATGTTCTTCAAAAACACGTTTTGTCATATTTGTTGACATTCTCTTTACATCCCGACAGGAATCAATAAATCAAATGCTCAGACAAAAAAACTAAAAAATCTGTGGCTGTCACAGGCCTGTAATAAGTCTACCTGCCTGTCTACTTGCGTGCACTCTGCCCATGCACTCATTGCGCGTCACCAGAGTCTTCCACAAGCTGCTAGCCTGACAGCTGTGAGTACTAACAATAGCTATGTTTGATGTTTACGTTCATAATGATAATTGTGGGGGAGTGGCCTTGGAGGGAGGCCTGAAGGGACCCAACTTGGCGTCTTTCTCGCTAGATTTAGCGACTTTTGGAGCTAGTGCTGCTAGCTACTTTCATTGGAAAGGAGTTGGCAACACTGGGCGGGTTATTTTGATTGGATTATTTTTAAAATCTAGTGGACTCTTGCTAGTTTCTCAACATTACCGACCCCAGCTTTAATAAGCAAGCTTTAAAGGTGCTGGTAGGTGGATTTTGTTACCTTCGGACAGAGCCAGGCCAGCTGTTTCCCGTCTTTATGCTAAGCTATGCTAACCAGCTGCTTCATATTAATTGTAGGGAAATGAGAGCGGTATCAATCCTCTCATTTACTCTCTGCAAGAAAACGAATATGAGTATTTTCCCCCCAAAAAACGATTCTTATATTTTCACTCTGTTCTGTGCGTGGCATATGTTACGACTACGTTGCACCTTACCCTGAAGCAGTTCTTGAAGCGTTTGCTGACCATGTAGAGGGCGATTGGGTTGATGCAGGAGTTGATAGACGCCATGTTGATGCCAATGTAATCCAACACCAAAAAGAAACTAAAAGGGTTACAGAGACACATTAGTCTTATTCCACCTCTCCCCTTCTGGAGGGTGAATCATTATTCTACCAAATGATCTAGTCTACTCTGTGTTCTCTATTTTGTGCACTGCGGAACATGTATTTTCTTCCATACCTGAGCAGTTCGCAGCGGTTCGGATCTTTCTCGTCATAGATGGTGAGCTTCAGGATGCGGCTGAGGTGGAGCGGCAGCCAGCACAGAGCGAAGACCAGAACCAGGCAGAACACTGTCTTCGCCACCTCCCTTCGCTGAACACACATAAATCACTGCATAGTAACAGATTGTACTGACAGTTTTGGGCCCCCAATGGGGACATGGTGAAATTTGAACACAAAGAAGTCTTATATTATTTTGTGTTTCCCCCTTGCCCTAAATTGGGAATAATGCAATTTTAACTCTTAACACTCAATATGAAGACAGTCAGTAATCACTAACAAAATAGGCTAAATCACATGAAAGCCATCAGCGAACCTGTTTGAGGTGGTCGCTGAGAGCAATCTGGACTCCATTCTTCTTCCTCAGCATCTCACAGGTCATCAGGGTGTAGAAAATAGCGGTGCAGACCAACGGCAGGCAGAAATATGCACTGAACAGCCACCAGTCCTTCGCTGATTTATAAAACTACACAGAGAAAATAAGAGAACAGCACTGAGTTAGAGGTTAAAGTTAAAGGTGAAAACATTTCAGGAGTAAATTTAATGACGTGTATCCCCAGTCTGACCTGGAGCGGTGTGAGACTCAAGGGTGTGTCTCAAATTGATTTGTTGACTTTCATTTAAAGATCAATTTATCAAAGTACCTCAGTGGAATTAAAACTGTTCACGGTTGTTATTTTAAAGTTGATGGAAGACGCGTGAACACCTGCAGGCCCTGCAGTGTTTTCTGTCTAGCGAAGAGAGCGTTAAATCCTGTGATATACTGTTTTCTTTCTGTTTGACGATACTTCACTGTCCGTAACCTCTTCTGTCTCTCTTTACAGTACGGTAGCTATGCACATATATTCATACACAAGTCAGCGTGCGTGCCAACATGCACATCTGCATCTCCGTGTGTGTCTTCACGTGTCAGTATGTATTATATGTGCACGTGCAGGTTTGCAGCATGCACAGCTGTGTCAACACTATTTTTCTCCACACTGAATTATATGCATCTGAAGGTCTGTGTGTTGCCGCTCACCCTCATAAAGTCGCCATTCTGCATGGGGTGCAGCAAACAGATCCTCAAGTGTTCTCCTTTGTAGTCCATGGTGATCATGTCGAAGGCTATTGCCTCTGGCACAGCAAGGATGATGGATAATATCCAGATGAGCGCGATCTCGATAGTCATCCACTTTGGAACCCCGATCCCTTTGATGCGGCTCCAGGAGGCCACGGCGCGATACCTGGAAGATACAACATCTGCCGTCAGTCAACCAACAAATTAAAGGAATAGTTTGACGTTTTGGGATATACACATATTCATTTTCTTGCTGAGAATTAGCCGAGAAGATTGATACCGCTCTCATGTTTACATAAAGTTAGCAGCCAGCCAGCCAGTTAGCAGCCTGAGCTAACTAGCACCTCAAGGTGCTATTTTTACACTTTCTGTTCTGATTAAACAAACACGATATAATGTGTGAATTAATGAGTGTGGTATCAATCCTCTCATCTAACTCTCAGCAAGAAAGCTAATAAGCATATTTTCAAAAATGTCTTACTATTCTTTAAATAATTATCCTATCAATCTCTTATCCCAACGGACAAAACTGAACAGTATATTCTAGCTTTTTAACCTTTTTTAAGCTAACACCATGCAGGTATAAAGTATTATCTGGAGTATAGGAATATAAAAATAACTCAATGTTCATAAAAAATATCCACCCGATTTGACTGTTATCAGGTCATTAAACATTATTAGCTCCATAGATGTGGGTCATCAGGGGCCTACTACGCCTACTACGTTGTAAACATGAAAGTGAAACTTAAAAACGACATGTTCTAACATGTAAAACTGAATGAAACGTCACGTTTTGAACACAAACAAAAAGGCTTCTTTAGGTTTAAGCAGCAAAACTACAACTTCTTTAGGTTTAGGCAACAAAACTACAACTTTTTAAGGTTTAGGCAAAAAAACTCCAACTTCTTTAGGTTTAGGCACAAAAAAACAGTTAGGTTTAGGAAATATAATTTCAACTTCTTTAGGTTTAGGTTATAAAATTACAACTTCTTTAGGTTTAGGCAATAAAAAAAACACTTAGTTAAGTTTAGGGAAAAACATCATGTTTTGGGTTAAATAACTACTATCACAAAGACAACTAAACACTGTTGGTTTCACACGGGATGCGGACTTCGGTCTCTTTGGTGAAAATCCTTTGATTTGTGTCCCATCCATCGTCCCTGACCTCCAGCCCTTATGGAGTTTCACACTATCTATACTACAGCGCCTGACTTCCACTTCTGCTCCTGTCATAATTATTACGGTCGCTGGAAGTCGCTGTCGTGTTCTTTTCTACCTTCTCCCGGTGATCTACCTTGTGAATACATGATAAACTAGTAGTGGGTATAGTAGGCCAATATTGACCTACATCTGTGGGGCTTATAGCGACTGATAACGCCTATTTAATAGCCTGACAACAGTCTAATCGGCTGAAATATCAGATTTAAACTCCTTATTCCAAGGTCACAATGTAGTTGACAGTCGTATCCAGACGAGCTTGACAAGTGCAATAGAATAAAGCGTCAATGTATTGATCAGCAAAGTTAAAAGCAGCCAGTAGTAAGGAGGTCAAAAGTCACTCACAATGTTTCTGTAACCCTTGACTGTTGACGTCGCGTTAGGAAATGAAAATAGACCGTCCATGATTACCTGTCAATACTCAAAGCGCACAGACTGAGCACTGTGATCCCCACCGAGGCTTTCTGGACAAACGGCACCAGCTTGCACAGAGTCACGCCGAAAGGCCAGTCCTCTGCCAGGAGCTGGAGAGAGACGGAAAGAGTTGATGACAGAGTTAAAACCATGAGAGCGAGTGAAGCAAATCGTCTGGCTCCACGTCGTTCTCCCCAGCCTCAGGCATCCAGCGTTGACCAGATATGCGTGAACCTGAACTTATCGGTTTCTGTGAATATCCACAGCTGTTTTTTTTTCTCTTCTCCTTGTCAGATTTCATTTTTTTCAGTCTTGTCTTGAAAAAACATAGTGAGGCCTCTGTTTGGCCTCAAGGCACGGTAACCCAGACAGGTACGATAGCTCCTGGAGAACAACAACAAAACTCTGCTAAACCTGTACAGTATTAAGACTTTTCATGCCTGCTTTGGATGAGCGACTGGAATGTGAGTGTGGATCAATTGGAGTCATATGTAGCCCTGTATCTGCCCATACCACCCATGTCTCCTGTGTGTACTCTGGTATGCAACAGCAGCCAGTTGTTTTAACATGCCTACCCCCTTACCCAAATATACAGATACTTTAGTCCTCTCCCTGTCTTTCTCACACACACACACTCTCACACAAAATGAGTCCAACAGATAATAACATGCCAGAGACATAAGGGGATACAGAGGGGCTCAGAATCCAGTAAAGTAATAACATGGAAAAAGCCCCCTTTCAAGAATGTGTATGTGTGTGTGTGTGTAAAGGATTTAAAATCCAATATGCAGCTAAATATTTGCATATGACCTTAAACAAGAGTGCAACAAAAATTCATTAAAAATCTAAGGGAGTTTTGAAATGACAAATAAAAATACGTTCAGGCCAAAAAGATCACTGTAATATGACACAACCTACCTTGTAAACATTGATGGGAATGCCGATGATGATGTGCAGCAGGTCTCCGAGCGCCAGGCTGCCGATCAGGATGTTCGGCCCGTTTCGCATGCACTTGTTCTTATAGATGATCCTCAGCAGAGTGGAGTTACCGATAATACCCACGACAAACACCAGGCAGGACACCACCGTGTTGATGTACTTGAAGGTGTCTCGGATCTCCGTGGGTCCGGTGCACATGGGAGGTAGCCGGCGGCGGGGCATGGTGATGTTGGGCCTCACCGGACCCTGCACATCTCTCTCTACGAGCCCGAGTCTCTGGGTGACCCCGAGAAGGTCCTGGGGCGCTTGTTTTTCTGACCCCAGCTGCCCACTGGCCACGAGGACGTGACCCGTCAAGAGGAGTAGCTCCAAGCAGAGGAGACGAGTCTTCATCCTGGAGTTTAGTTGTGTTTTTTATCCAACAACTGGCTCTCTTTGAGTTTGCCTGGAACACAAATTGCAAGAAAGTGCTGTATTCAGGCCTGTTATTATTATACTTTATGAAAAAAACAACCTCACTGTCTAATAGGGATATAGGCTCCAGGGTTTATTATGTGACTTTAGCTCACTCGGCTGCCGTCTCTAGCTATATAAACTCATGATTAAGATCCGCAGACACACCCTGCAGAAACATTTTCAGTTTAGGGACTGTACAAAAATGATTAGGGGAAGAGAGGGGGTCAGAAAAGGGGAAAGACATTGTTATTTTTATTTAGTCTGACTTTTTGGGGTTTTTATTTTTAATATTTTCAACCTTCCTTTATTATATACATCAAAAAGAGAACTCGCACTTGAGACATGGTTCATGAAAGTGTGCTTTTCCATAAGCAGAGGACAGCAGCTGTCTCTGTATTAGGGGTTGTCGCGAGATACCGTTATTGACAATAACCATGTAATTTATCATGTTAATAACACACATATGATAATATCGTATAAATAACCCAGTGTCTCTTCAATAATTTTGGATATTTATGGTTACAGACTCTCTCTCCACCTCCCTACACTTGTATTTTGAGTCTAATTCATTTGCCAAAAAAAGAGACAAACTGCACAATAAACAAGATGAATTTGACTGATATTTTTCTATAAATATTGCGATAATATTGTTATTGTGAATTCTTTTGGCCACAATAGTCGCGTTGTGACAGCCGTACTTTGTATCAGGGTTTTCTGAAGATGTACATTGGTGACCCACATTAGAAGTTCTATTAAGATAATACAGTTTAAATAGAGGTACGTGATTAAATAAGTCATATCAATTTCACATATTATTTCGACATGTTGTGGGGAGGGGGGTATTGCAGTTTCAAGTCAAGAGGAGTTCAAAGTAAACATCAATAATCCTTAGGAAGGCCTTGTTGTGTGAAAGTGAAAACCCCCTCACCACACCAATAATTTTCATACAGTCCCCAAATCGGTCAATTCATGTTCTTCAGTCTCTGCAGTTTAAGCTCTTACTTACCTAACTCCCAGCTGAGGTAGAAATCCTCCAATAGTTGTGCCTCTGAGATCAAATTTTCCAAGTAACCCTCAAGCTCTCAGGACAGAGAAATCTTCCCAAATTGGAGGGATGCTGTTCCTGAAGTGACAGTACAGTCATCTCCATCAGCAGCTGTCCTCTCTGTCACTGGTGTCAAGGTGGAAAAAGCTCCAGAGGCTCCAGTCAGCTCCTCTGGTAGTTCACTTCTTTCCAGTACTGGCCGCCGAGTCTCAGTGTACACAGCGTCAAGAGTCTGCTGAGTTGATCCCTGCCCTCACAACCCCTCCTCTTCTTATGGAGAGGAGGGGTTGGTGGAGGAAGACAGAGGGAGGCCAGGCAGGCAGGATGTTCACAAGTTTTTCAGTGTTCATCAATGTGCCCTTGTTTTTAAAAGCGGGAAACGGGGTGAAATCATAAATCAGTTCATGGGGAGTTATAGTGTGTAATTAGACTCTTGTCAGGCTATTAAATAGGCGTTATCAGTCGCTATAAGCCCCATAGATGTGGGTCAATAGGGGCCTACTACACCTACTAGTAGGTTTTATCATCTATTCACATGGTAGATCACTCAAATTTTCACTCAAATTTTTACACAAAGTAACGTTATTTGTCTACTACAAATAGCAATGTTTCCAACTATATCACATAATAAATTAACTGATGTCAAATACAAGGAGTTCAAATGTTACAACTTGCCCCACTACCGGGATAAATTAACACAACCTGTGCTAAGTTGTAACAATAGAAACAAAGATTTAATAATGCAATGAGACCACACACACAACTTCACCAAGTGGTTACAAAAACAACTCACCACTGACTTTTAAATCACTTTAAGAATGACTGTAATCCACAATAATGAGTTGTTGCTGATACTTTTAGAAGAGCTTTCTTCTAGAACATTTGCACTATATGTGTATATCTCTATACATGTGTATATATCTGTATGCATACAGTATGTGTCATAGGGGTTAGGTGTAACACTTTTTGGCTGGACCGCAGAGGGCCAGCCCTACAAACACAGAAGTCCGTCACTGAGTGACTGAGGGAGTGGTGAAGTTATACGATTGGTCGGCCGAGTGTTGGAGTTTTTATCATTGGCCGTTGCTCTTTCAAAATGAAAAGGCGGGGATCAGTCCTTTATGCAAATGAGCCCGTCCAGCATGGCGCGTGCGACTCACGAAACTTGGACCAAGGTGTCACACTCGGCGATCTAGTTCTAAAATTTAATGAGATTCAGCAGTGGCATCGCCTATTTCTCACTTAAAATGTTTTCAGGAGTAGATTTTGGTGGATTGTTTAGACGGAATAACAGAAAGTTTATGAGCAGGCCGCCTTGTTGTTTTCCTGTTTGAAATGGCGAGCAGAAAACCAGGGACCAATCAGGTGCATTCAACGATAGAGTACGTCACCGCTTAAACGGCCAGTTGAGTGGAGCAGCGCGTCCCCTAGTGTCCTCGCCGGACCTGGTGGACATATAGCGCTGGATTTAACACTATAGACATGACCACTGACTATTTGTATAACAATTTAGCCACAAATTCACAGGCTGACCAAACACGGTCCAGACATACACTCGGAGTCTTGTTTAAAAGGTGTTACAACCATCCCCATCCCTATCAGCCATTGTTTAGCTATAGCTGTAGCAGCATGGTGGTTTGAAGTTAGCATGGATGAAATACCTCACATTTTACCTCATTTTACATTTGTCTCTCTCTAATCTAATACAAGAAACATAATTCTAACATCAACAGTATCAGTACTAATCAAATTGTCCAAAAAAAATGTGTTTCATAACTGAAAAACAGCGTTTTGACTGTGAAATCTGCTCACTTTCTTCACACAGATTTCACATGCAAGGTCAGGAAGGACGCGGCCATACATGAAATTGATCTCATGACTCTAAGGTCATTCCGTTCTTGGTGAAAGTGATGCAACCATCCCTTTGTTACAACCGTCCCCGGTCTCCCCTATTGACAGTACCTTTCCCATGAAAACGTTTGATTCTCCACGTGCTTTGTTTTCTCTCTTTGACTTCAGGATAAACATGTTGGAAGTGATTTTCTTTCTGTCACCCTCTCACTTTCTCTGCATCGCAAAGCAATTTTCCGGTCTCATATAGATCCAATTACGCAGTATGTGAAATTGCAGCATGACAGTAAGCGCTGACAGTCTGTTGGTTAGTCTCTTTGCTTTATGATATTTAGACTGCTATCATAGAATGAATGCAAAACAATTTTTACTACTGTGCATTAATGACCCAAGGGGTGTCTGTTGTGTTGTCTAGACCACAGCTGTATTGGCCCTGTGTTGATCCTCCCTGCAAGGCTCAGAAGAGTCTTTCACAGGCCAGACAGCCATCAGCACCAGATGTGTTTCTCTGTTGATAGATTACCATCTCAGCGGAGCCTTAAGAACTTATGGATCGTGTGTTTTTTGACTGCTGCATGTGTAGGCTAATTCAACAAGAGAGGTCAAGGGAAAGAAATGCTTATCTGTGTTAAGGTAGTATTCTAAAAACGGCATAGTCTGCTCTACTTTTCTTCAGCTGATGTGATAAATTTGGGGACCGAATGAAAATTATTAGTGTGTCGGAGGGGGGTCAGAAAAGGGGGAAGAGTCAAATCATCAAAGTGCAATTGCAGGGAAAGATGGCGAGTCACCAGTTACAAGAAATGTCTTGCAAATCTTTACTGTCACACAGCTAATTGTAAACCATAAAGATGGTGGATAATCGAGTATTTTTCTATTTCCAGTAGATGCTCCACCTTTTAAACGCTCCTGTCTCAAGAGGAGGCAGCCGTCAATCACTCGCAAACTCCGATCAAACGGTCAAACTAGGCTGCGCTGATCAAATATGAATCAATATTCTGTTACTGTAATGCCTATTTCTCTCCTCAAATGTTTTCAGAATCATCTTGTAGTTTACTGTATAGCTGTAAAATGAGAAAGTTTGCTCCGTCTGGTGGGAGGTGCTTGGTATTTTCCTCAACTGATCTCAACGTGGCTGCTGGGTCACAACCTTTCTCATTTTACAGCTAATCAGTACACTACAAGATGTTTCTGGAAACATTTTATGCGAGAAATAAGCATTACACTACAACAGAATAAAGCTAATTTGGGTATAAAAAAAGAAAACAAACATTCTGTGGGTCCATAAAATCAGCCTCCATTTATTGTTTATGGAGCTGCTCCAGACTTTATACCCTATATGACATCACAAGTTTGAGACTTTTCTGGTTTCTGGCTTTGAGAGAGAGTAGCTCATGTTCACAAATATTTGATTGATCTTTCCTCGGCCATGGAAATAACATATTGGAATTCTTAATTTGGGTGGCATTCCCCTTTAATGCATCAGTAATAATACTCTAATACTATAATATGTAACACTCACAGGGGCAGTGTTGTATGCAATTGTTGATACATTGTCTCTATATAAATTAACTGAATTATCTCTACTACTATTGAGCAAACTCCATACCCTGATGAAGACCAATAAATGTGGCTGAAAGCTCCTAAAAAGTTCCACTAGCTTGTGCTAAAAAAAAATTTCATCAAACATTTATTTCTAAGGACAATGTTGGCCCTTTGTTTAGATAAGGGATTAGGTTGGATGCCAGAATATTAAGATGTTCCTGACAGCTGAGTAATAACCTGTAACTGGAAACGTCTGAGGTCATACAGCCTCTTTCTCTTCTTAAAGGGTAACTTTGGTATTTTTCAACCTATTTTCTCATGTTTTTGAGTCCAACTGACTAATCGGAACAACAATTTCTGAAATAGGTCCAGTATTGAGGGAGAACGCTGTAGACGGCAGCTGCTCACAGGCTGCAATATGGTGCAATTGGGGCAAGCTGGCACCGTCATTTACAGCCACTAAAAGTGCTTGTTTTTGCCATGATTGCCAGGCTCTGATTGTTATTTTAAGTGTCTGACATTATGGAAAGAGTCTCGCTCAAGGAGAAGTCTCATTGTGAAATCTGGCGAGGTGGCGTGTTGCCGGAAGACAACGGTGGAATAGTGGAACACATCCATGGTGGAAACGCGAGCGTCAGCCGGGCAGAGTTTGTCGTGTTTGAGTACAGAAAGAGTAGCTTAGTGTTATCTAAAAGATTTTCAATGTCATGGCTGAATATTTAGATGATTTACACAATGTGGATGAGGTCTTTGAATTCAATGGCCATTGAACAACTCGTATTAATTTGAGCACGAGTATACGGATATTCAGATTTCACAACGAGACTTCTCCTTGAGCAGGACTTGGACACAATAACAAACAGACCGGATCAAGCGAAAGGTAAGACAATTTCTCTGTAGGGTCCTTTCCATAATGTTGTCAGACACTTTTCATAATCTGAGCCTGTCAGTGGCAAAAAACAAGCACTTTTAGTGAACGCAACGTTACATTAACGCAGCCTGTTTCATGGCTGCCGTCTACAGTGTTCTCCCTCAATGCTGGACCAATTTAAAATTAGTCATTTAGAACACAAAAACATGAGAAAATAGGGTCTAGGTTGAAAATTTCCCCTTTAAGAATTGAGTTTGAGTAACTGAGCATTGTTTGTGCCGTGTAAGCATCATATGAGTTACGCTAAAAAGTGTATTTTTCTGTGTATGTGTCAGCTGAGTACATATGAGTAATATGTTTATTTATCCCTCCACTTTCTACGATTTGTCACAGCTAATCCCAAACTTTCCCTCGTGCCCTTTCGTCCTTAACACAACATTAGCACCATTTGTCCATTGTCCACATGTGTGCTTCTTTTTCCCGTTTGCCGCTGCTTGCAGCTATGTATTTATGTTTGAAACTGTGAAATGGTCTACATGCCATGAGATGGCAAAGCGATCACAATATCACGCCTAAGTTGTGGCGAGCCTTGTGAGTAAGGAGACAGTCCTCTGGCTCTGGTTCAAGCCCCCCGAGGCAACCGGCATCAAACACTGAAACCCTACATGACTCCATGTAGGGTTAACATTGGTCTGTAACAAAGACAGAAATGTTCTCTCTTGGGGATCATTAACATAAATATAAAAACCCCACCAAATTCCACATAAAAAAAAGGAGATTAACAAGACTTTGAGTGAGAGGGGTTTAATAGAGTTTGGGAAAACTTAACAATGGGACTCAAAGGGACAAAATAAAGCTAATGTTGATCACAATTTTTAAGACATTTTGCTAATAATAATGTAACCACATACTGTGAATACACAAGGACAACTAGCACTAAAAATCTCCTCCAGAGCCTTTTTTTTTTAAATATTTGATGTCTTTTGGCATCAAGAGCTTAGTGTTATGTCCTCAAGATCAGTGTTGGGCAGTAATGCATTCCTTTGTAATGTATTACAGTAATGTGATTACTTTTTTCCAGTAAAAAGTAGTGTAAGGGATCACAATTTGAAATTCAGTAATTACATTAATAGCCCAGTCGCCAGAATAAAATGTTGGCATTGTACGTTTCTTCAAATCACGGATATGTTCACGTATCTCTACATTTCTGAACCAAAAATATGTTTCATATCAACATTTTGACATACGTGTATATCACTGTTAAAGTGTTTTATTACATGGCTTTATTAAATACTTGATTCTGATTGGTCAATCACGGTGTTCTACGGTCTGTTAGTTCTTTATAACAGAGTTATAAAGAAAGAGTGGACGCATTCTGATGTTGGACTCTGACAGACCGTTTTTGTTTCAAATTATTGATTTCTTAAATAAGTAGCCGTGTAATAAGCGGGATAATGTACAGCGAGCGGGTCATTGTTGTGAAATAAACCCCTTCAGGGCGATGCAAGATGCTGTCATGCTTTATTTCACAACAACGACCGGCTCGCTGTTGCCTTGTTTGCCGTCTTACTGGAAGTTTGTTGGAGAGTTGATATCAGTTTGAGTCCCAGTGTGTTCAGTGGACAGAAGACAGACTTGTCCGGTAGTTATTTGCTAGCTTGGTACAGGGGCTGGAGGTCTGGAGATGCTGTTAGCCAACACTGAAAGAACAGAAATGCGCCTCCTGGTATCTCCAAAGTTGTCTTATTTCAGGCTGGTCTCATACACCGTTCATAGCTATACCTACAAAAAGAAATGCACTGTAATGCGTGTATATGCCACAAAATCAATTTGTGTGTAACTAACGTAATCGTGAACTGAGAAATATGAAAAGCGACGAACGCCGCGTAGGGAGGAGGTCAGTTAAGTAAGTTATTTTAAGCCAAACCACAATCTTTTTTTAAGCCTACCTAAGTAGTTTTCTTGCCTAAACCTAACTAAGTTGTTTTCTTGCCTAAGCCTAACCAAGTCGATCTTTTCCTCAACATAACTAAACAGTTTTCTTTCCTAAACTTAAGGAAGTTGTTTCCTGTGAAGACGGAAGTTTATTTTGAAAAGACTGTATACATGTAACGAGCGGAAGTTGACACGTGTTGCTGGACATTCGTAGGATAACGAACGAAAAAGCAGGAATAACTTTTTTGTAATATCATACGAACCGTTATATGAGAATACGTTGCTTATTTAAATGTTTTCTCTTAGCTGGCTTGCTAACTATTAACTACTCTTGCTATAGAGGAATTCATAAATTACTTCTCTAATGATTCATTTGTAATTTGTAATGTAATTTTATTTATTATTGTTGTCAAGTAAGTTGCCCAACACTGTTCACAAATCTTTTAAGTGCTAAAAAGGTCTAAGTGACTCCACTAGTTCACTACTTTCAAAGAAGCCCTGACATCAATGAGTTAGCTGTCACTCAAACCCATGTTTTACTATCTCCTTTATTAGTAACAGACTGTTACCGCTCTCGTCTGACAGTGACTGATGTCCTAAAGATTTACAATTTAACGCAAAGAGCGTCTTTCTTCTCAGCATTGTCTCTTTTTTTTTATGAGAGCATTTCACCTCCCCTCAAAGCTAGTTAAAGCTAGTTTCTTATATCATCTTCAGATATACAAGATCCAAACAAGCACAAAGGGCTATCTTGTTTTGAACAAGTGGGGGATTCATTGCCCTCAGTGTCAACAAGAGGGCATCTTACCTAACACACAATACACCCTCTGAACCTACTCTGTTGGACGCAGAACATCCTCACTTTACAACTGAATTATGGCTGCTGCCGGTGTGTTTTTATGCATACATCTTGTATGTGTCCTTGTCCCAAAGAGCCAGAGGAGGCTGACATCTGCCCCGCGGCCTCGTTATCTGGTTGGTGGGTTAATAGAGAGTAATTAGGGGCCATTTTATTAGCCCTAAAAAGAAGCATCTCCTGGTTCGTTCTTCACTCTATCAATCATTTGTTCCCTCTGCTTGGTCCTCAAGTGTCGTTGTCCTTTAATTTCCACCGGAACCTTTTGACAAATTGTATTTGCGTATCCACTAAGAATGAAGCTTCTGTTTCTAACAAATAAATATTCAGGTCTTTTAGAAAGAAATGAACCGCGGACTCCCTCTGACGGCAGACTTTCTGGAAAACCACACAGATTTCTGAACATCACATCAGATCATCTGCTGTTGAGTGTTTAGTCACTCTGGTCTAAGAAAAAAAAGTACATGGAAGTGTTAGAGTCTTAAAAGAAAGAAAGTCTTAAAGACTGGCCTGTTTGGACATAATATATAAGCCTGTCCTCTAATCATAAAAAAGAACAATTTTATAAGTAAATGTCTTCAAGGTGTCTACCATCTGCGTCAAGGACAGAGCACATGTTTTCTGTCTGCGACATCGCCAGAGGTGAGACATCTTGAATATGATCCCGCAGAGAGAGAGAGAGAGAGAGAGAGAGTAGTGCACCGGCAGTTTTCTGTGTGTGATTTCCTGTTAATTCACAGTGATGAGTATTTAGTTTAACACTTTCAGACAGTCTTACTGAGAGGCATTCATGGTGTTGCAGCCAGTTGTACACAGTTAAAGTGCCAGCAATAGTCGTGTAAAGATAGAAGAAAGAGCTTGAGAGAAACGTTCAAATTCTGCCCATTCTCTCACCACCTGGTCAATCATGAAGCGGCTGGACCGTCGGTTTTAGAAAGTTGCAGCAATTGTCAGGCGTAACCGCCCCGCGCCACTTCACGACACTGACGTTGTTGTGTTACGTTGTTACGTTACGTTGTTACGTTACGTTGTTACGTTACGTTGTTACGTCACGTTGTTACGTTACGTTGTTACATATTTTTTTTTCTGGGTTCAGAAACGTCCACATCCAATGTATCCTGTGGTTTGCATGAACGTACAACGGCAACTTTTCTTTCTGGCAACTGGGTTGCTAAATGACTAATGATTTAACTTTGAAAGGCTTGCAGTCATATTGTAACTATAAGGCTCTTCCACACTGATAGGTGCTGTTGTAGTTGCCATTACAGAATAGCGTTGGTACACAGGTTGTAAAATGCACCCGTCTGTGTCCTTTACCCCTCTAACCATCTCCAGGGTGTGACTTTCCCTTCTGTTGAGAAGAAAAAAAGGAGACATTGTGCCCCTCTGACGCTCCTCACATCAACATTAAGCACCGATGAAATGACTTAACTTCAGGCCTCGGGCTACCCCTGCACCCAGGATGCAGCGCTGCTTGTGCTCTTGTGTGTGTGTGTGTGTATGTCATTGTGCGTGTTTGTTCCATCTTAGGCCATCTTCTTTTCTCTCTTTCCCTCTCTTTCTGGTCGTCCTCCTGTGATAACGGCCCATTAACACTGAGCCCCTTCTTGACATCGACACAATACGCTCTTTTGTGTGTGCTTCTGCTGTCTAAAGGTCTTCCCCAATTCTTCAAAAGAGCAAATACGCCATGAGTAACAGAACACACACACACGCCGCTAACAGGGAGAAAAACCTGCTGATTTTTCACAAGCACCACACAGAGAGAAGAAAAGACAGAGAGAAGTTTATCTAAATAGTACGACATGTAGTATCTGCACTGTTGCTTGGATACATGTGTAATTTTTTTAGGGTGCCAAGCTGGAAATATTCCACATACGCAGTTGGTTGGCATCCGCGGCTGCTGTGTGAGTACACACAGATGCAGAGGGTTGCACAGGAAAACACACACATGTTCAGACTCAGAATAAAGACAACATGTTGACTATGATAGAAAGATACGATGTCGTCGGCTTTCACATGATGTGTGTTTTGCATGCATGTGTTTACTGTATGTGCTTTGGGTGATAGATGTTTATTGGCCATGTGACTAAACAGAACCTGTGTGCAGTGATTCAAACTGTCTACACGTCTTTTTTTTCTCCCCACAATGGTCGTCCTTCTTTCTCTTTGATCTCTCCGCTACACATGAATTCCTACACTCCATCCTTTGGACTCTTTCCCCACAAAGATATCACACCGCATAGCCTCCCTTCTGCGTATATTATTTCTTCTTCTTCACTCCCTCCCTTCTTAAAGGAAAGATTAATGTTTACTGTCTCTGTTGCTCTCCTCCCCGGAAGGCCGCTGTGTTTATTTGACATGTGGCCTCACAACAACAGCAGCGCCGCCACCGGCGTGTGAATCGATTAAAGACACGCTTTCACCTTGGATGGGGTCAGGATCCCCCACCCAAGCCGTGCTTATCTTCGCAAAAGACAACAATGTAGTCTCATCCGGCGGGAGGAGAAAGCAGTGGAACAGCAATTTTGCTCCAGTGTCAACGTCTTCTGGACATGAGACATGTGCGAGCGAGGGAGTTATAAAGGATTCACCACGGGGGAGTGTGACTTCTCCTAATTCAATTTCTCCCTCTCCGTCCCCTCACAGTAATTAAACCGGTTAAAAAATAATTATTACACTATTCATCCCCCTAGCAGTGAAACTTAACGCATGATAGTCTTCACATGGTGTAAGCAGCGATAGAGCAGCTTAGTTCATGTAATATGACACAAAGGAGGCTCTCTCTCACACTCTCTCTTTCTGTTTCTCACACATTCTGCACAGTCATCAGGCTGTCACCTTCATTTGCAGAAAACAACATATTTGCTGATTTTTTTCCACACAAACAGCACAGCTAACTCTCTGTTTCACAGCTGACCCCGTTCGCCTCATCTTTCAAAACATCTATGGTAACAGATTAGGGGAGACCGGGGAGAACACTGGGTTAGTTGTAACACTGTCAGTTTGACCAGTGTTTTCAATATCGTACACTCCCGTTATCTTTTTGAGCTCTCAGGAGAAGCGGCATGTCTCTGTGAGCAACATTATGGATTTTACGACCTAAAAATGGATTTAAAAAAAAAGAAAGTAAACAGTTTTATCAAGATCATTTTTTGCCTAGCATTCATTGTATTGTAGATACAACAGCTTGACTTACAACGCCTGCACCCCAGAGGCAGCAATCTGCATTTAGCATAACTGTGACTGTGAACCCTTATGGTACGTGTCCACAGGGGCGTTTTTTTATAGCAAGGAATCACCTCGCTTCCCGGTATTGGACGGTTGATGGGCTGCCACTAGACACAAGGCACCTGATTGGACGAATGCTTTCCCTCGTGGGCTGCTGCTCCCAGCTTTCAAACCGGAACTAACATGTGGGCTCGTTTGGAAACTTTCTTCTCTTATATCACGAAAAAAGTTCACCAAAAATGTGTTTAAATAAGCCATCTTAACACGATAATAACGAGTTAAAGCAAATTCGTTTTAATGCAACTAATTTCTTTAACGCATTAACGCAACTTGTGATTTTAAGGTTGTATCTGGCTCAGTTTTAAAGCTAGATACTGGTATCATATGAAATAGAAATCTAAGGAATCCATCGGTACCAACCATGTCATACTAGCTTATTGGGAAGGAGGTTAAATAACGCTCCAAACTTGCGCCAAATTTTGGCGAGGAAAAACTGGCATGGCCATTTTCAAAGGGGTCCCTTGACCTCTGACCTCAAGATATGTGAATGAAAATGGGTTCTATGGGTACCCACGAGTCTCCCCTTTACAGACATGCCCACTTTATGATAATCACATGCAGTTTGGGGCAAGTCATAGTCAAGTCAGCACACTGACACACTGACAGCTGTTGTTGCCTGTTGGGCTGCAGTTTGCCATGTTATGATTTGAGCATATTTTTATGCTTAATGCAGTACCTGTGAGGGTTTCTGGACAATATTTGTCATTGTTTTGTGTTGTTAATGGATTCACATTAATAAATATATACATACATTTGCATAAAGCAAGAATATTTGCCCACTCCCATGTCGATAAGAGTACTAAATACTTATACAGATAAAAACTGTGTAATTAACTATTTTAATCTATATAGCTCCACATATCTGTTGGTACTGTCCTTGCAGTGTTCTGGTTTCAACTTCTAGCCTGGGTGAAGAGCAGATGGTAGGCTAACGGGACTATGAAATACAAACCAAATGTTAGTGCCCTTTCTGCATTCCTTTTGGGGGAGTTTAATATACTGAATGCATAAAGTATCAGTAACATCCTTCTGATACTGATTTGCTTGTGCAAAAGCAGCTGCATCTCACTTGTTTTGAAAGTCCTTTTTTGGCCACGTGTGGTTCTCTTTTTCTGCATCTCCTCCTTTGGGATTGTTTTAATTTGAAGTGGAGAAATTAGGACAGGAAAACTGCTTTTATCTTTGTTTATCTAGTCAGATTTGTGTGTCCCGACTCCCTAATATTATTTTTATATGTTGTAAGTCAACGACGGGGTAACAATTACAGCTGGAAAATTTGGGCATGTGGTGGACAGGCTGGCGGTCCGTGGAGACGACTACAAGCGTAATATGTTTCAGATGAGATGGAAATGAGTTGTTTTGCCATCATGGCCACAGACTGCACACGTCAATCCAAGACAAACAGGTTTTCATTGAGCATCACACCCACCATTTTGGAGTCCAAGCATAACTTCCAAAAAAGAGGAAATCCTTATGCTAATTTCAATAGACTCATGAGAATAAGAAAAATTTATTCCTGATGTGATAAATTGCATTACATGGTATTCATTTAGGGAGTACATAGTTGCATTGGACAACTATTAGTTTTCAGTTCAAGCGTGCTGGAGAGGTTACAGAACACTAGTGGCATGGCATTAGGTGGTTTATCAGTGCACCTCTTTGGTCCAGACCTACATATCTCAACAGCTACTAGATGACCTATCAGACCTTGGTGATCCCCTGAACTTTCCAGCAGGTCAAAGCTTTTACTAATCCAGTGAAATATCTCAACATCTAGTGGATGTAACATTTTGTGCAGACATTCATGGTTCCCAGAGGATGAAGCCCAATGACTTTGGCCATCCCCTGACTTTTCCTCTAGTGCCACCATGACATTCATAATTGTGTTTTTTAGTGAAATATCTTAACAACTATTGGATGGATTGCCATGAAAGTTTGTACACGCATTCATGTCCCCCTCAGGGTGAATTGTAATAACTTTGGTGATCCCTTAACTTTTCATCTAGTGTCATCATCAGGGTCAAAATCATGCTAACTAGCATGCTAACAGGCAAGATGGTGAACATGGTCTACATTATAGAGAGGCGAACTCCCGCTCTTTCCGGTCGACAATCGTGGGACTTTATTTCGGAAAAAAATATGAACGGTTGTCAACGGCAAGAGACAAATATTTTTTTGATCCCGTTTGAACTGCTCACATGTTTGTCAATTTAAAAGATAATCTTTTCAAGAAGTCAAGAAACTCGCAGTTTGTCGTAGTATCATATAGTTTTGTGTGAAACCGCTCAGTGAACTACATCTCTCGTCTCGCACAATATACGTCACCATAACTAGCTAGCTAACTTATATGTTCCACGCACAAATGTAATCTTACTTGATGTGTTTTATCAGCGACTTATGGTATTTTTATCAGCTGGGAGGCGAAATAACGAGCTAGACCCGTTGATCATAGTACTGGGAGTTCATCCCAGTATGAAACACACATCGCATCGTAGCTTCAACGAGACAGACGTCACTTACGCAACTTTTGGGTGTGCAGTCTTTCTAATTACGTAATTTAATTTGATACTTCAACAGTTTTACATCAAATTGTGACTTTCTTGACTTGCAAAATTATCTTTTATATTGACAAACATCATATGTGTGATTCATGGCGCAATGCAAATGGGATCAAAAAATTGTTTGTCTCTCGCTGTTGACTACCGTTCATATTTTTTCCGAAATAAAGTCCCATGGTGGTCCGCCAGAAGAGGCGGGACTTCACCTCTCTATACCTACTAAACTTCAGCATGTTACCATTGGATGCGGTGAGCATGTTAGCATGCCAATGTTAGCATTTAGCTTACCGCTGCGCCGAACATGGCGAGCACATCCAAAGGATTTACTTTCAATAAGTAATTATATCCTTTTAATGCTGCTTGTGCTTAGGTGTCCAGTTCGTTTTCTGGTAATTCACGACTATATGTGCTCTTCTTACATGAGAGAAAGTTCAGTGTCGTTGTGATCGTAACAGGCTAGGAGGATCAGGAGAGAGTGATGGGCAAGAGAGAGAGAAAGACAAACACACTGTAAGTAAGTTAACATTGGAATGGGGTCTTAATAACAAGATTGGTGATGCATGCCTCCCATTACAGCTTCAGTGACTCTGTCTGTCTAAGTGTGTGTATGTGTGTGTATGTGTGTGTCTGTATTTTATTATACCGTAAATTAGTACCAGGATGAGAATGGTAAAAACAAACAGTGAGTACTGGTAGATCATATACACATGTGCACTGCACATCTGCTGGACTACTGACAAAACGAGAAACACAGCAGTGCAAGACAGATTATTCATCAATATTAGTTGAACGATCGAGGTATGTTTATATCTGTGTGGGATGAATGCAAACCAGTAGCACGAGGGGAAAACAAACAAAATAAATGCTGACCTTTGCCATACAGTAACATGCCCTAAAGGGCGTTTTGTCTTAAACTCAACGATGTTTCCCAACCTCTGGTCTCTTAATGTTGTCTTTCCTGGACATTACAGCCATTAGCACTTTTGTTCTTTTTTGTTAAGTCATGTTTAAAACCTACGGATGTGGACATGCATATAACATTACATATAAAATAGGGTTCATATACTGTATGTGAAAGTATAAATTAGATAATTTCCAAGTTGTTCAGCAAAGACATTGCTGAATATTATTGTCCCTTTAGTTAAATTTATCCCAATTTTATTTCATTTAAAATTGTAACCCCTCTAAGAATAAAGGCTCGGTCACACATATGTAAAATTAACATTCGCCTCCCGTTCACTTCCATTCTATGCGAGCGAAGGAACAAAAAAACAATCACTTCCAGGATCGAAGCAAACTCGTATCTTCGGATTCATGTACAACTTTGGTGAACTTTCAGGCGAATATCGCCACGGAGCTGGTCACCATGTTGCTAAAGTAGCCCAGAATGGACAAACCAAACACTGGCTCTAGATAGGTCCATTCACGTTTTCACGTCAGCCACCGTAGTTCTCCTACACGCTTGGCACACGGAAGAAGTTTCAGTGTGGTTGCAATCTGCACATCTCCAAATGAATGCTAATTTTGCTCCATGTCTGCATGATGTTAAATTGGCCTAAGTTTGCTAACACATTCACCAAATCACTCACCAAACATAGACCGAATCAAGCAATTTAAAACACACAAAATCACAAACACACAAGTAAGGGATTCCCTGTTAACCTAATAACCGAAACAGGCTTTAATTTGGCTCTAGCAGCCCACTTTAATATTAACGTATCACACATAGTGTGCATCACAGATTGCGCTTTGTGTGTGTGTGTGTGTGTGTCTCGGCCATGAAAGAGCAACCTCTTTAAAAAATACACTGGCCCCTCTGTATGAGCAGATGTCAAATGGGGATGGGCAAGCTCAATAAGGACATAATTGTGTGACTTTAATTGGTGTTGCGACCTTATTGGAAAATAGTTTCAATAAATCCAGTTGCTTTCAGAGTTTGGGTGTTTGTTTCTGTGTGTCTGAATGAATGGGGTTTATAGAGCGCCGCCATTCTGAGGGAGGAGGCTTGTGGCCTTTTGTCTTCCCAAACATTAGATCACCATTTTACAAAAGCAAGAAAAGTTCAATTATGAAAGCAGCAGTGGGTAGAAATGGAGTAAATATGATTTAAAAAAAAATTATTATTATAAATCGGTCACTATATCCTGACAGTAGTGCATGAGAGAGGTAATCTGAAAAAAATCATGTGCCTCTGTGTCCTCCGGTGCTCCTAATGGCATCTGCAAGATTTCACAGACCGGAGGAAAACAACCAATCAGAGCTGAGCTTGAGCCTTGCCGTCTCTGAGCAGCTGTCAATCACTCACAAACTCCGATCAAACGGTCAAACTAGGCAGCGCTGATTAAATATGAATCAATATTCTGATACTGTAATGCCAATTTCTAGCCTCAAATTTTTTCAGGTGCAATTTTGCAATTTGGGGCGACAGTAGCTAAGTCCGTGGGGACTTGGCTTGGGAACCGGAGGGTCGCCGTTTCAAGTCCCCACATGGACCAAGTACTGAGTGTGAACCGGTTGCTGGAGAGGTGCCAGTTTGTCTTTTGGGCACTGCCGAGGTGCCCTTGAGCAAGGTACCAAACCCTCAACTGCTCGGGACTCCTCGGCAGCCCCCTCGCTCTGACATCTCTCAATTAATGCATGTATATAGGTCCTGTTTGTGCATGTATGTATTTCAGGCCGGTGTGTACTGTGTAAAAAAATAACAACAGAGTGAAAAATTTCCCTCAGGGGATCAATAAAGTATGACTTCTTCTTCTTCTTCGTCTTCTTCTTCTTCTTCTTCTTCTTCTTCTTCTTCTAGGAACGCTCTCTCTGAAATGACCTTTGATTGGCCAAAGTCTCCTGTCACAGGCTAGATGTTTTAAAATTTGAAAACAGAGTCATGAGGAGGTGCAGAAGTCTCTCAGAACACTTGAATTACAAGATGCTGAAAAGGTTATTATGGAATTTTTTTGCCCAAAGATGCCAAAAAACATTCTGCCTACTGCCGCTGTAATGCTCCCTATTGATAAGCACAAATCTGATCTTTTGTTAGTCGTGTTTTTTTAGTTTCACATGACTTCTGTTTTATAAGAGATGTCTGCATAACACACACAGTCTGAGTGGGATAAGTAGGTTATCTGGGGTGTGATCAGAAGACGGTTTGCCAAGATCACAATTTTGGCGTGTTCTTTAAAAATGTGAGTTTCCTGCCAAACAGCCAATGATCGTGTCAGACTGCACCTGTGGAGTATGTGTGTGTGTGTTTTAAGAGAGAGAGAGTTGTGATAGGCTTCTCACCTCTGACAGTCTGCAGCAACAGTGGTACGATTGTTCCCTCAGCAGCGTGATATGAAGCCTCATGCCTTCACAAGACATGTGACTCTTATTTGGTTGAGATAGGAGAAAAGTTATACTGTGTCTATCTCTCGTTCTCCTTCCATGTGTACACACTGTGTGTGTGTGTGTGTGTGTGTGTGTGTGTGTGTGTGTTATTGATCTGGGAACCCGTACATTGCCTGGCCTAGTTGGTTAATTTGCCACAGTGGTGGGTTGAACTCATGGTCGACCGTAATGTACAGCACGAAGCCACTCGGTGGGAAAATGTCTTCTTGACTGCAAGAAAATAGCGAAAGTGGCACAAATACAGTATATACTCCTAATATTAGCAACTAAGACTGAAATGTTGAGAATACGCTTTCAACTCCTACATTATTTAAGAGTGTTCGAGAGGCAATTAGACTGGCTGGCAGGTAGGTGGTTGCTTATCCACGCAGAGGCGGTGAGTCCGCGCAGTGTTTGTGTGTTGTTTTTTTCTTTAAACTCTCCAATGACATGGAGCTCACACAGATTAAGTGAGAAATGCTTAAATCCGTCAAGTACAGTGACGAATGTGACTCGCTGCAGATATTAAGGCTGCACAAGCAGTATAGCACACAGACGAAGTGACGCTTTGCAAACAGCAGCAAAGTTGGATCAGGAAAAATGTTTGGGTTAAACAGTAAAGTTTCCTTTCAATAATCAATCTATCTGAGTCAGTGAAAAATACCTTAGATTTGTGAAAAGAAGGTGTGGAATTACATATGGGTGACAAAAGAAAGGAAAACTAGACTTAAGTGCTGCGATGTGTTCGGCCACCCATGAGTCTGTAGAAACCTACACATCGGCCCAAAATCTCCCGTTGGTTTTCAACTGGGTTGAGATCTGGCGACTGTGAAGGTCAAGTCTTGCGACCCCCCTGAATGGAATTATCTGTAACACTTCATTTTACAGGTCCGCAAATTTCATGGTAATTAGGTGATAATTAGCAAGTAACCTATTTGAAATTTCATTTGGAATTACTGCCAAATTACCCCAATATTTACCTCAAAATTTATCGGAAATTAATTTATTATAAACATGATTTAATTATTATATTCTGCTATTTCCCAATAGCTGGTAATTGATTTAATACATTTCCAGGAAAAGAATACAAAGTTAATTGATATGCTTTATTTCCATGTCAGCTAACATTACTGCCAAGCAGGTGAAATATAGAGTGATATTGTGCTTTTAGCTGACGTGTGTCTCCTCACTGTTTTGAGCGATGCTCGTTCATGTCTATGTAGAGCGAGCACAAGCGCGAGCAACAGGGCGCTGACTTTCGTTGACGTAGCGGCCACAAGTGTCGCTGTTAACAAGCAAATGCTGATTCTGAACCCCTTTTAATTTTTTTAGGAGACGGGGTTGCTTGCATAATAACGTATAATTAGTTTTAGAGCATCACCATATAAGCCAAACTCATCATCTTATTATAGAAATATCTTTGTGTTCACTGTTCGGATCTGCTTGAGATTCTGGTTTTAGTTTGAGTGACTGAGAGTAAATATTGCATCGGCTAATATTTGCAGGCATCTGGCATCACAACATCTTTCCGGTGTTACCTCGTTCTGTAGACTGTTCTCAAGTCAAAAAAATGTCAGGGCCAATAACCCTTTGTCTCGCAGCCCATTTGTGTCTTGAGTCCTTGGCACAGCGGTTGACAACCACTGTCTTAGAGGCTTCATATGGATGCTAATTGGAGCGCAGCAGAGAATCAGGACATGTGTTGCATCCTCTCCTCTCTCCCACCGATCCCCTTTCTCTTCTTGTCATCTTCTATTCTCTTTCTTCAGGCACTCAACCTCGGCTTCCGGTTCCAATAAAGTTTTCTCCAAATCTCCCCTGTTGACTCCATCTAACATCTCACTCCGTCAGTTCATTTTTTATCCCCAATCCCCACCTCAGTTACACCCTTCTCTCCCACCTCCTCCCACTTTATCCCTGTAAAAAAATTAAAATGTGTGAGAGCAAGAGGTGAACAGCAGCTTCAGACTGTATAGTGTGTATGAGGGAGGGCACCGGTGTCAGTGAGCAATCCCACTAACGCCACCAACCCACATCAGAGCGCCCGTGTGTGTTTGTATGGATTGTGCATGCTGTGCCTGCTGTGCCTGAGGGCAGGGAATTTTAAATCAGGCGTCCAAGGAAACTGATACCGCTGAATATTTGAATATTTATTCCTTATCAGAAGCTGGGATATTAATGAGGGTAGCTGTGACTGAGCGGGTTATGGAGAGAGAGAGACAGACAGAGTCTGGCGGTTGGGGACAGACAGATGGTGTGTTTACTCCTCTGTTTTCATGTCATAGCTGGAGGAAAGCTCATGAGCTCTGCCTAGTGTTGATCCTCCGGAATTACATAAGACTGAACACGTCTAACAAGGACGTGGTGATGTTGTGATAGGATGCCAGTATTCCCTGCGCATCTGCAGTCTTTTTTTTTTTCTAACCCAGATTTTGAATGCAGTCTCCAGAAATAAGGAGGATAACCCGAAAACAAAAAGGGAAAACCTGCTGTAGATTCCCACAACCATTTCTAGAAAGAGCTATGAAAATATTGCTGTGTTATAGAACAATAAACACCGTAAAATAGAATAGAATTACTATAAAGTCACTGCTAACCACCAGAGCAACCCGGTCTCAAGGGAAGAGGAAAAGCACGACACTCCACGAGTCATGAGGACGCATTTTAGGCTCTTTGTGTGTCATTTGTACGCCTGTTTTCACGTGTCATTTGTACACCACGCAACAAAACTACAGTAATGTCTGCAGTTAGGTTGAGGCAATAAAACCAAGCACTTAGGTTTAGGGAACAAAACCACTTAGGTTTAGGAAAAACATCATGGTTGGGTTTAAAATAGGCTAAATACGAAGCAAAACTAAGTGAAATACGTACGGAAACAACGTAACATAAGTACGGACATTACTTCACAAACATCACTAAAAAATATCTGACTAACATCAAAACAAAACACGGGTCTCGAACGCCGGACTCCTGGTTAAAATTTGTGTGTTTGTTGGACTCGTCCACCTCCCCACCCACTCGCCATAAGCGGTCTTTCTCGCTTTTTATTCTACGTCACTAGCTCTGAGCGTAGAATATTTACATGGATGCGTTTAGATTGCAGTCAATACAGACTAGAGAGGGGGGGGGGGCGCCGCGGTAGCTCACCTGGTAGAGCGGGTGCCCCATGTATCAAAAAGGCTGAGTCCTTGCTGCAGCAGCCTGGGGTTCGAATCCGACCTGTGGCCCTTTCTGCATGTCATCTCCTCTCTCCCCCCCCTTTCAACACTATCACTGTCACTGTCAAATAAAGGCAAAAAAAAGCCCCAAAAAATAATAATAAAAAAAAAAAAAAAATACAGACTAGGGGAGACCGGGGGCAATTGCAACATCTCAGATTTGCACTTTTAATGCCTTGCGCACTATCGTGTCATTCATACACCTTTTTGTGCGAACGGACTGACCAGAGACACAATGAATCCCTGTAGGCGTAAAAAGGATGGAAAATATGACATGATTGACATGAGTGGTATCAATCTTCTCATCTAACTCCAGGCAAGAAAGACGCATATTTTATTTAAGTAGGAGAAGAGGCGTAGTATAACTATTTTTAAAAAAGAACCAAAAGGTCACGTAAACTATCGCTACAGATGTCACAGGAACATTAACGTGTCTTCATAAGTGACACAACTTAACTTTCCCCGACTCTTGGAGTCACAGAGTCAAAGAAGCCAACACGTGGAACAAATCCCCCCTCCCTTTATCTCCTTTAACATTCACTCTGTTGGCCTGTTCCCGTCTTAATGGAACAATGCAGCAGCATTACCAGCGGCTCATCCTTGTGATCCTGTCTCCCCGGGGTCCCGGTCCCCTTCCAGTGGTGTGTAAATGTAGGTCGACTGCGCTGTGATTTAGCGGGCCTGTTGTTTGTTTGGATGAGGAGTTTTTGTCGAGATGAATCGTCGACTCAGGCACTTGAGCATGTTTATGGTTGTAACGGACAAGAACTGGAGGCAACTTTTTCAAATTGTCTCTTAGTAATGATGATAGACAGCTGTCAAAAGGCAGTGTGAAGATGTAAAGTGTAGTAGTGTGGTGAGGACACACAAAGTGTGTTTTTATCCAACTGCTTTTATGCACATATTCTGTTTGTAAACACCGGAAATTAGAAAAAAAAAAAAGTTGAAATATCACAAAAACGTTGAGGTGGAAAAGCTGGTGTATCACTAAAAACAAAATGTGACCATGTGCAATGGAAACATGGCGTACGTGATGCATGTGACTTAAATGTCACTTGTCACAAGAGACAATTAGAAAGACTAGAGAAAATAGTGGCAGATTTGTGTGTGTGTGTTTAAATCATTTAATGAAGCAACTCCTAATATTTGCGTGACAGTGGTGGATGAAAATGCACATTCAAATTTGCATTTTCTTTTGCGGATTTTCAGGGAATTCTGTTCAGATTTGCGCTACATGTGGATAGAAACGTTTGCGTCTCTGTGGTTTCTCAACAGGGACAGGAATAGTTCGACATTTTGGGAAATGTGCTTTTTCAGCTTTGTGCTGGGAGCTAAATGAGGAGATTGATACCAGTCTCATGTCTGTATGCTAAATAGAAGCAACAGCCGGCAGCTGGTTAGCTTAGCTTAGCATAAAGACTGGAAACAGATCGCTTGGTTATGTCAAAAAAATTCTACATAGGGAGCGGGTCCTCTTCACAGAGTCTGCCATGTTTCTACAGTAGCTCAGAAAGGAAAAACCAAACACTGGCTTTAGCGAGAGCCTTTCGCGTTTTTACGTTACCTGAAGGCCACCGTAGTTCTACGTGAGCCGCAGAGTGCAAAACCGTGGTACCGCCAGCCGCCGTCTGACTTCCATTGCTCATAAAGTAGTTTTATTATGGTAAGGATGACCTCAGGGCGAGGCGAACAGCGTTACCACGGCTTTGCACTTGGTGGCTCACGGTCTTGGAAAGGGAGGAGTGAGCGGAGAGGTACTCAGCTGGTTGCAATCTGCAACCGCACCATTAGATGCTGCCAAATCCTACACACTGTACCTTTAAGTTCTCTCACTCAGTAATGATGTCTCCCTAACCTTCAGATCTGGCTGCATTCATAGCCAGTAAGTTATCATCTCAACTCTGCAGTGTTTCCTCCGATACTTCAGTTACTATTTGAAAAAAGTACAAGGACAAAAAGACCTTCAGAGTGGATGTGTGTGTGTTGGTGGGGACAGCCATCACAGGGAATGGTAGTAGTAAATGGGTCAGGTGTTATATTTGGCTTGTTACCTCCATTGAGGAAAGCCCAGCGAAGCCTTCATCTCGTGACAGAGACAATCTTTATTTCTCTAGGTCGCCCCCCCCCTGCCGTGGGGACTCAACTAGGCGGATCAGGGACGACCGCTCGGTGTAGGAGGATCCCCTCGCGGGACCTCTCCCCAGCACTGGCTGGCCCTCACCGGGTGCATTTCCTCCGTGGTGGTGCGCAGCGACAGGTGTTACACCGAAATCTGTGACTGCAGAGAACCAGCAACACATGAGGTCACCATTTCTGACGGCTGTCGTCAGAAAATGTGACCCCGCTGTACCTGTATAATAAACAAGGCAAGTACGTGACAGAAAACACACAAAATGAAATTGTTAAAAAACATAAATGTATTTTAATATTAATGTAATTGAAAGATATATTCACAAAACTCTAAAAGAAAAGTAAACTAAAGGTAGGAGCAGGTGCCCGGATCCACCTGAAAATTCCTGTCACATCATAGAAAAGAAAATATTGCAATGTCAGTTTTTTTCCAATATCATGCAGCTTTACCATACACACACACCATAGGGGTGCTATCATCCATCCATCCATCCATCTATCCTCTATACACGCTTATCCTTTCTAAGGTTGCAGCAGGCTGAAGCTCATGCTGGGCCCAGATACATCAGGTCATCTTTCCAACAACAACAATCACACAATGCAATGCGTCACATTTTATAGATATAGAAAAAATAATCCATATCAGTATCAAGTGTGGAGCACTCATGTGGTTCCTTCCTATTATGATGACAGAATTCTTAAATAATATTCGGCAAGTTAAAGGGATAGTTCGGATCTTTTGAAGTGGGGTTGTATGAGGTACTTCTCCATAGTCGGTGTATTACCTACAGTAGATTACGGTCGGCACGCCCCCTAGTTTGGAGAGGCAGGCAGGAGAAGCAAAGTAATGTACTGCTGTGGACGGGGCCAGCAGCAAGACGTGTTTTAGCCACCTAAAAGAAAGGCCTTAGAATATTTTCAAAGCTTAATTCAAGACTCAAGACTTTCTTCAAAGCCACCAAGCAGCGTATAGATAAGTTTCACTTTCAGTTCAGTTCCCTGTCGGAAAATATTCTAAATATAGCATACACTTTTTTTTAGGTGGGCCTTTCTTTTAGGTGGCTAAAATATGTTTTGCTGCCGGCCCCATCCACAGCAGTAGGGCTACTTTATGTTTTTTGATTATCTTCTAGCCATCTCTACAATATTCCTGTAGGGACTTACTGTGATATTTGTCTCCTTCTAGGATTTACTATAGAATAACTCTGATGTTTTTCAGGGAAAAGAGTTCCAAAAGCATCATTTGACATTTTTTTCGCAGGATCTATCGCCTCCCCTTGTTTGAAATCCTCACTTTGTCAGCTTGTTGTTCACAGACTAAAGACGTCGCTGTACAATTTATCACAATATTCACTACAGGCACAATTTCAAATTGCAGAAGGCTGCACTTTTTTTTTTTTTCTCTGGGAGAAAGATGTTTCAGACAGCTTCCTACGCGAGGTGTTTTGATGTTATGCAGAATCTGTGGCCTGTAAACAATGTATTTTCAGGAGGGGAAAATCAGTCAAACTAAGCACCCGGGCATTTTCTGAGCATCTTTCAAAAGCTGAGAAAGAAAAACTGTCCTGTTGTATTTCAGCCCATATCTCAACTGCAATATTGAGCAAAATGGCAATAGGCCTGTGATTTTTTTTTTTTATTTCTTTGTCAGCACTGTGCAGCCCAGAAGCGGCACACTCCCTGTTCCAAATGGATCAACAGACTATACGATGATTTGTCTCCTTGTCTACATTTCCATCCGCTCGTCCGTTTATCCAACCATTTATTCACCCCGTGTGTTGCGGCGAGCGGCGTTCTCATCTGAAAGAACAAAAAAAAAAAAAAAGAAGTAGAGAAAAAAGGGGCAGGGTGTTTGGAGCAGAGCAGAGCCTTATCCCTCCGACACAAAAGCTCAGTCTGATCCCTGGAACACAATACAGCCAGCCCCCCTGCGCCCTTGGGCCAAGCAGCAAATAATACCCATAATGCAGCATGTCTGTGACTGCCGGAATCCCCCGTGGCCTCGCTTGCCCAGCTTGTAGAGGACTGTGCCAGAGACGTGATGCCAGGCAGCAGCCTATATAATGCCAATTTAGAGATGCCAAATCCTGGCATACACACCACACATTATTCTCTCATTCAATTCTCCTTATGGACAGTGAGGGATGTTGTTGTGCATTGAATAGATGTCAGTGAAGCAAAGTGCCCTTCAGGTCTATAGTGTGTGTACTGTACACTAAACCAGCATTCAGACCCTCGTCTCCCCCCCTCCATCACGCTCCGTGGCGTCGTTTGGAAGTTATTCAACTCAGCCGTGTTTGTCACATCAACAACAACGTGGCAGTGCAACTCGCGGTGGCTCAGATGAAGCAGATACAAGTAATAAGTCCCATGGTGACGCTCCCTAAATAAAAGAACAAGGCGCACACACACAGAGAGATTCCCCTGCAACGTTTCCCACCGCGCTCCCCCGAGCTCCCACCGTCTCCTCAAAACAGAAAAGGAAAACTGGGAATTTACCCACAGAAATAAAAGAACAATCACATCTTAACATTCCCCCTGAATAATTCACAAGTCATTGTTTGCGGGATGCTGCGTGAAACACGTGTGTTTGAAAGAAAACTGGGCAATCCCTTAGAAACAACACGACTGTGCTAGATTTGTGGCCTCAAAATAGACGGTTGGGAATTTAAGTTAATTCGACTGAGTGGAGTTGTGTGGTGGGTCAGTGTAAAGCTCCACAGCGCCACGCTGTGGTGAAAACAAAGCAAAACACTGACATGCTGGGTTTTTCCTCTCTTTTATTTTCAAATAAACAGGGCAGCGTTTACACCAACATCAAAAGTAAACTTGGCGGCTCACAATAGCCAGCAACATATTCATTCTGTACAACAGAAGCTCACAGACAGCTTGCAAATACAGTAAATGAAAATACGCCTGGAGTTAACTGGATCATGTGCAGTGGTTTCAGTGCCTTCGAGGAATAAACGTTGCACTTTGGATACCTTAATCTGTGTCAGTGGTCTAAACCTAAAGCGGCGTGATATCATATGATGATATCATAATGGCTGTGTTTGTAATAATAATATTTTTACAGCAGTGTATATGAAAACAAGAACCCAGGGAGTCACCCCCCCAGCTGCCCCCCGGTTATATTTACCGTCTGCACTGGCTGGCGTGAGGGACCACTAGTCTCGCCACATATGGGCATGTGTGTGTGTGTGTGTGTGTGTGTCCTCCTGTCTGAGCACCCACACTGCTCTTCAGGCTGTTTACATGACGGTTATTTATTACAGCACACGGTGATGTATTCTTGGCTCCTATAACTCTGTAAATAGCCCAGGGAGACTTTTAGAATAATAAACAAGTTCACCTTTTCACACACCGAGCGCTCAATTTAGAAATATATATAAAAAAAAAAGTATCCTAGTTCAAGTTTGTTGGTTCATGCACACAAATGTTTTTCTTTTTCAAAAAAGGGAATGATCGCTGCGATTGTCAGCTGCTGTCCGACATTCTCGGTCCTTAAGTAGGCGCAGGCGGCCTGTATCACAAACTAAGGCACTCAATTTTGAGACCACTTTGTAAGAGTAGAAGACTGAAAACACAACTTTTAAAGCAGTTTCTGGCTGAGAAAAAAAGCTTCAGAAACAAGAGTCTGGGTTTCTTATTCTTTCCCGTTTACTAAGGGTGGGAAATAAACAACTGATTCACATATGTATCGCGTTTTTTTTACGATTTTGAAATAGTTTTTTTTTTTAAATGACAATCGATATGTTTGCTTCATTTGAGTCTATGCAGAGGTAGAAGGAAGTTACCGCTTTTATTGTTGTAGTCTGAGTAACGTGACGTCATATCCGTTCCGTATCCGTCAACCAAAACAAACCGCAGTGAGCCGAAACAAGAAAAAGAAGAAAACGGCAGAGGGTCGGCATGGATACGACCTGCACCCTCCCATTTTAAATCTAGCGTGGTAAACACTACATATAGAGTAAAGTATGGAAACACTTTGGGTTTCACACATTGCCAGGAAAAGCAGAGATAGACATCACGGCTAAAGCTGCATGCTAACTCTGTCATGGACAGGAAACGTTATCGTATTGCGGTAACGTGGTCAAGCCAGCCGCCACTCGCACTTCCACTAATTTGTGAGGGAAATGTCTTTATTCTTTGGGTTGCTGGAATAAAATAAGTAAAAGTCCCTAGAAGTGTATGATTCAACTTTTCCCACAGTCTAGAGTTAAAAAAGTTAACAAAAATCGTAATAAATCGTAATATTGAATACTTAAAAATCGCAATACATATCGAATTGGCACCGAAGTATCGTGATAGTATTGAATCGGGAGATAGGTGTATCGTTCCAGCCCTACCATTTACCAGACAATAAATTAGGTGACATGAACCGAAGGGGCCATCATCAAATATAAATGAGCAGTTAAGCTTAAGATAGTATGTGGATGAGCTAAAATATCAGATAGGAGTGTCTTCCAAACGGGCCACAGGCTTTAGGAGACGTGTAGCCCAAACAGGAATCAGGAAAATCCTCACACTGCCCGTCGTACGTGGGTCTGCGTCAACCCCCTTTCCCCCCCCCCGTTCAGTGGTTCCATCAAGGATCCGTTACCATCCAGCCATTTCCCGATTTTGGTCCTCTCGGCTCGTCTCGGAGCGTGACCACATACTCGTCTCTTCTTCGCCGTCTCGTTCCGTCAGGTCACACGTTGATCTTCTTCAGCTGTTCGTACGTGAGGAAGAACTGGACACAGAGTAAAGGACCACAGGCAAGAAAAAGTGGACTTTTTTTTGTTGAGCGCGGGAGGCTCACTGAGGAATTTTGGCTCTTTCTGTACTTCTGCTCAAAGCCTCCCTTGTTACCTCGGACTGCTCAGCTAGAACAAGTCAATAATCTCATTACATTTTTCAGGCCTGGTTGGAGCACGATGACGACCTGACAGAACTTCCCCCTGTAAAGACTTTCATAGAGTTCTCTCCCCACTCTTACCCCCCATTGAAGGCCCCCTAGGTCCTCTCCAACCAGGGGCAGTGGGCTACTGAGGCAGTAGTTTCACAAAGTTACATAAGAGAGTGAGCTAGCATTACGCTAAGCTTTCCCCCCACTGGTGCGTGGCTCGTAATACCACACGTCACTGACTGCATAACAGAATTTACAACTTTTTTCTCCCCGCTGGTTTCTCCAGCTCAAAAGATATTGCATCACAGAGGGTATAATATGTAAACAAAGCGGTGCGCTAATGAGATGGTTAAAGGATACGATGATGTTCCACGGTCCCAGGCGGAGCCAGTTGGGAAAGAAACCTTTGTAGAGGGCCATGAAGCCCTCGGAGCGCCACGTCTGAAAAGAAAACAAACATGTTAAAACCACCCGTTTTATCTAATTATCCTCTGATGACCGTTCTAAAGTCCTCTTTGGGCGTTTTTTAACTAAATCAGTGACATTAAGGTCTGATCTAGATATTCAACATTATTACATTGTATTAAATATTCATTCAGGAGGCAATATTCAAATGTACACTCAAGTCTAAAAATCGAATAATTGTACTTAAAGCAATGTATTACTGCACGCCCGTAAAGAGACCAATAAAAAAGAATAGTAAAATTTGAAGCAGCAGTGAGTGAGACATCCTGACTTTTAGTCCTTAGTGGGGGTCAACCTCCAAAACACTGGATCCTACATTTCCCAGAATGCAATCAATAGTATCTATCTGCCTTTTGTAGTGCTGCGTTTCATTTACCTCGGAAATCGAAGCAGAGCTGAGAGTGACGTCACACTGGAGTTGACAGTGTTACAGTACAAGTTGGAAAACTTAATTAGGTTTGCTCCAGCCAGGCTAGGCATCGTTAGCAATACCAGTTGATAATGATGCATTATGCCGGTATTTTGCTCATACAAACACCGTAGCAACATGTCCACCGATAGAAGTTGGACACTACGGTGTGTATGACTGATTTAATGAGACACAAATAAGACAGTAGTGCTAATGAACAGTATATTACTACAGCTTTTGTACTGTTGATACGCGGAGCAGCCATCTCGGATTTTGAGGTCGGGGTTGGTGAGGTTCGTCTGACTTTCCGAGTTGGAAATCCGACTGGAACTGGGAAATTCTGACATCCCAGTTCAAATGGCACGCACCATTAGTCTTACCCTGCCTAGCACACATCTTTTTCATTAGTTATTTTCTGACCTTAAAAGCTCCCTCCATAGCCATAGAAGAAGGGATGCACCGATCCTACTTTTTCAGTCCCGATACAGATGGGCTTTGGGTACCGATCCGATACCAGTGTTTAATTAATAAGCTGTATGCCTCACTGTGTGGAAGTGACTGGGATCATTCTTTTAAGTGTAAGGCAACATCAGGCTTGACGTAAACATTGTTTTCCTAACTTTGTAAAACAAAATGTAACAAATAAATACATAAATATAATTTAGTGAATTGTTATTTATTATTAAAATATGAAATCATCCACCAGCAACTTGGTAAAAAATCTTAAAAATTAACAAGAATAACAAGTCAAGTGTAAACCTTTTTAATGCAGCAACAAATTGGTTAAAACTTAAACTTAAAATTCCAGTAATTGTAGTATATAAACATAGAACTGAATTGAATAGATCGGTCCCACTGTTACCCGATCCAGCTATTTGAGTTAATATTAGCTCGATATCTGATCCGGTAGCAAGCAGTGCATCCCTACACAGAAGACATTATATAACAGGCTGAACAGTACTGCCCATAACGAGTCAACGGAACTTCATCTGTGCTCCTTTAATGTAGTCTTCTCCAAACACAATCTGAACAGGAACAAGTGTAAGGTGACTGACCTGCAGTATACAGTCCAGTGTTCCCTGGTACAGAGCTGCTCCTCTCTGGTTCATCATGCGTGTCCGGACTACGTCCACTGGGTTGGAGGCCAAAGCCCCCGCCAGACCACACGCAAAGCTGGACCTGAGGGACAACAAGACGCAAGTTCAAATGATAATCTTTCATTTTGTCCCATAATTAAATCTTTGGTGCTAAACAGTCACTGCTGTGGTGTGTGTGTGCTGCTGCTGCAAATGTAACAAACGTTATTTCCTGCAACGCTGCGAATGATACACACTGACTTTTCTGAAAAACTTGAATTAACAGTCTATAGGTTGAATGACTATGGTGCTGTAGAAATTGAGATAAATGCAAAAACAAACATAAAAAAAATGATAGTTGCTTAATTGAAAGTGCAAAGACTTGAAATATCTCAGCGCAGTATGCAATCTTCTAATGATGATGGTCAACACATACACATTGAACAAGGCTGTGTATCATCCCCTTAAAGGGATAGTTTGGGTGTTTTGAAATGGAGTTGTATGAGGTACTTATCCATAGTCAGTGTATTATTTACAGTAGATGAAGGTCAGCGCGTCCCCAGTTTGGAGAAACGGACAGGAGTATCAACACGGAAGCAAAACAAAGTGCTGCTGTGGACGGGGCCGGCAGCAAAACGTATTTTACCCGCCTTAAAGAAAGGCTCACCTAAAGAAACAAATATAAGTTTAAGTGTACGCTATATTTATAATATTTTCAACTCTTTACCTTTCCGTGAGACAGCAATACAGTCTATGTTTCAGACGGGGAACTGAAGCAGTTATCAATGCTCTCGCCAAAGCCACCAGACTCCATTGAAAAAAACAGTAATTTTCTTTAGGTCGTTTGTGTTATTGTGTGACTTCGGTGAATCCGAACCAACCAAAGTCACACAATAACACAAACGACCTAACTGATCGAGGCAGCAGTAGACCAGCAACCCCCGTGTTCTGCGAGGTAAATTTACAGGTTTTTTTCATTGGAGTCTGGTAGCTTTGGCGGCTTCAGTTCCCCATCGGAAAGGGCTATCTTTCAACCAGGTAAAGAGGTGAGAATATTCTAAATATAGCGTACACTTAAACTGATTTTTTTTTAGGTGAGCCTTTCTTTTAGGTGGCTAAAATACATTGTGCTGCCGGCCCCGTCCACAGCAGTAAATTACTTTGCTTCCATGCTAATATTCCTGTCTGCTTCTCCAAATTGGGGGCGTCACAACCGTCATCTACTTTAGGTAATACAATGACTATGGATAAGTGCTTCATACAGCCCCACTTCAAAACACCCGAACTATCCCTTTAAGATACTGAAATGTGTCTTGCCTTGACAAGCAATTTCTCCCCGGTGGAAATATCACATGAGAGATGAGGAGGAGGAGGATTACTCTGCAAACTTACACAAAGTGTGTGTACACGTTGTCCCCCATGCGACCCGACAGGATCAGATGCTTCTTGGTGATGTCATAGACCGGTAGCTCGACCCCGACCACGATGGCCGCCCGCTGAGCCGTTAGAGAGACACCCTGAAGCAGAAAAGAAAGGGTTAGGCATGTTAGGTGTAACCTTTGGAAACGGAGGTCATTTAGCGACGCAAACAAAGCATTTTTCTTGGCTTTCTGTACCTTCCACAGTCCTCTTGTTCCCTCCTGCTGGTAGATGTTGATGAAGTTGCCCATCATACTGCCCTGGATCTCATTTCCCTGAGCCTGCATGCGGATCTGTTAGAACAGGCAGCGATAATTTCCATAAACTTGAACCTGAGACACTGAAAGCATACACTATCAGTGTGGAATGCTGTGCGTTCACCAAGCCAAGTATGGGGGTGTATTAATCTGGCGACCATTGGAATGCAAAGGCCAAAAAAAGTTAGAGGCAAGTTTGGCAAGCACGATGTCCTAAAGTATTTTCTTTATCTTCATTTCCAGGAATTGTCCAGCCCCTCGCTGGACTTGTTTTTGTTTATGATGGCCAGAATTTAGAGTTAGAGAATAGAGTTTGCAGATTAGTTTTGGTTTGTGTGTTTGACTTGGCGGCCGTAGCTGAAAACGCCATGTTCCTCAACCTGCAGCCACTTCCATTAGTCTGTTAACAGACACGCAATGTGGACGGGAGATAATTACGACCAAGAAGAAGCCGGGCAAAACATTACGAGTACAGAAAAACATGTGCACACACAAGCGTCATATTCATGCACCCATATCGTTTACAGAACACTATGTTAATCCTCAGAGGCTTCCATCTATAAATAATTTACAAGTGGGGTCTTGATAGCAGTAAGACGCCCTTCACTCCACTCGGCATGCTACCAGATGACCACACCTAGGGCCTGGGGCTCATCTAGAAAGGACATATTAATCTCTGTTTTTCAAAACAATTACTGAAGTACTTTAGGCTGCACGGGTTATTACAGCTGTATGTATAAAAAAAGTAAACACAAAATGAAAGTAGACTGTTGTTTTTCAAGATTTACTGCACGCCTTGGTGCAGTTCCAAGAAAATTGTCAAACCTGCTCTACTTCTTTGGAGAAAACCTGACAAAAACAAGTGTCACGTGTGGAAACAAGCTACCTTCAGCACATCGGTGGGGTTAGCAATGGAGGACGAGATGACTCCGGAGAGAACGCCACACATCACATTAATCAGCAGTGTCTCATCTGAAAAACAAGAAGAGTGGGCGGCACACACTGTAACTGTGAACAAGCAGCATTTGATACACTGCATCAGCCGGTCTGTTGCAATTTGTCTTTACAGTGCTTTACAGAAGCAAAAATGCTGATGCATATTTAAATAGGTCACACATTCTGTACATCTGCGCCACCCCTGTGACATTTCAAGAGGAATGTGCATAATAGGTGCAAGTAACCGCCTGCCAAAATATGTGCGGAAGTGTGTGTGTCAGAGATAGAGAAAGAGAAACTGGGACTCACCCTCTGGTCTTTCAACCAGCAGTCGCTTTAAGCTCTGGTATGTGCCAATTTTGATGGTCCCATAGGAGGCCTGACGCAGCATAGCAGGAGCTAATCTGTAAAGAGTCAAGTTTATTTTTATTTCCCGGTATCACAATATGTCAGTGGTCTTAATAATAGACTCACAACTATGGTTCCTGACCTAGCAAAAAACACTTAAAAAGGGACTGTTTGGAACTTCTTACATGTATAAATCAATCCGGGTCGGTGTCTCATGTGCACTGTTCAGTCTCTGACTCCAACACAAACTACACGGAAGCACCAAAACCGCAAAGTTGTATCTAGTGAAGCCCGTCTGTTAAACAGTGTTGGCGGCGGTCGTAGTGCGCGGGGGAGACCGTAGCTTTGGTCTCCAGGGCCGGAGTCTCTGCTGTACTCTGCTCCTCTGCTCCTCTGCCTGCTTGCCTTCACTCACACACCGCGCTCGTTCTCGCTCAGCTCGCTCCACCTCTACACGTACATGCGCGCACACTACACACTGCAGAAGAGTTAGTAGCTCTGAGAATATCTAGTGAATGTACAGTGGAAGTTTGTGCAGAAATAACTGCTGCAGCTCCTCCAGACCAACAGAGGTTTCCCGTGTCTTGTGAAGTGACAGGGCTCCGCAAGTTACTTTATCGTCTCCGACCGGGTGCCGGTGTCTCCCCTGTTCCCTCCGACCGCGGTCGGGAGGCTGAGGCAGGAAAAGCCAACACTAGGATCAGCAGTGATTCATGGAGAGACCTTCGCCTGGTCAGCTAACATTACTGCCAAGCAGGTGAACTATAGAGTGATAGTGTGGTTTTAGCTGACGTGTGTCGCCTCACTGTTTTGAGCGATGCGCGTTCATGTCTATGTAGAGCGGGCAAGTGCGAGCCCGACGCTGACTTTCGTTGACTTAACGGCCACAGGTGTCGCTGTTAACAAGCAATTCTGAAAGTTACAAATAGACCCTTTAATGTTCTTTTGCACTTTGTGGCAATGTTCTTGAATGTTTATGTAAAACACTTGGAATTGCCCTGTTGCTGAAATGTGCTATACAAATAAAGCTGCCTTGCTTTGCCTTGAGACAGGCAAATCTAAGACCCCTTTCTTAATTTGGGTAGATGAGGTCCAGTAAAAGGTAGGAGGGGAAAATGGCTGTTACAAATATAGGAAGTGCACAAAGAAGGAGGAAGTGTAAACATTTATAGGAAGTGCATACAGTAGGATTATAAACAAAGAATCCAGTGCTCGTGTAGTTAATGCATGATTTAGAGGACTAATATATAGAGACTAGTTTGCATAGCTGCAGTATACTGACCCTGAGTACAGAGCCCGGAGCCCCTCCTCTCGTACTATCCTCACTATAGCATGGAGCATGCCTCGGTACCGGATCTCTCGGTACTTGATGTCGCCTACTTGGCCTTGAACTTGTAGTCTCGTCTTGGCCAGGTCGATTGGGAAAGTCCCTGCAACACAAACACGCAGGATATCACTTTATTAGACTGTAAAAGATAACAGAGATGTGACTAATGAGCGTTAATCCACAGCAGCAGCTCGGCCTCCTCCTCCTCCTCCTCCTCTTCCTCTTCCTCCTCTCTCATCACTCACCGCATTCCGCCGTCACGGAAGCCAAACCGCCGAAAACAAACGGCTTCCAGTTGACGTTAGACATTGTTCTCTCCAACCGTGTACCGAACAGTGAAAACCACACGGTGAACCGGCGGTGAGCTGAATATGAAGGTCTACAGCTAAACAACAGCAGCTACGTTTCAGTCTCTACCGGCGTTTGAGAAGCTCCTCCTCTCTCTCCTCTCTGCTGCTGCTGCACGGTCTGTAACTAAGCCCCGCCCACCGCTCCTCCACGTCATCACTGTCCCCGCCCACCGCATGTTGCTAAGCAACCGCACCAGACTGTCTCAAGGCAAGGCAAGGCAGCTTTATTTGTAGAGCACATTTCAGCAACAGGGCATTTCAAAGTGCTTTACATAAACATTCAAGAACATTGCGACGAAGTGCAAAAGAACATTAAGACATAATTAAAACAGTTATAAAAACATAAAAACATTAAAGATTAGAAAATAAAAACAAGCTCAAAATAAAAGCTAGGATAGAAGCTAAAATAGAATATAACACACAAGAGTAAAAGTTCTAGTGCAGTATAAGATCAAAAAAGAAAGGAGCCATGAGCCATGAGAACATAAAAATATGCTTTCAATCTTCCCAACAAAAAAAAACGATTTATGTTGATTATATTGTTAAACTAATTCTACACACATAATTAAAAAAAAATATGTACGGAAAGTACATATATATATTTATTTATATATATATATATACAGTATATATATGTATATAATATATATAATATACATATATATATATATTTATATATATCTTTTTTACTGTGTTGCTGTACACTGCAAATTTCCCCACTGCGGGACTAATAAAGGAATATCTTATCTAATCTTATCCTACATAATAATAAATATAATAAAGTAATATAAATGAACAGGAGTTCTCCTACATAAATAAATAACCTGTAACTATATATACAGTATATATATAATCTGTATCTGTATATCCTCCTGAGACCCAGCCCATTGACATGTGTCCTATGTAGTGGACATTTTGTCCACATGCATCTGATTTTACTCTTTTGACCTACTGTATTAACCCCTGGTGTACTGTAAAGAGGACATCCTGGAGTTTTCCAGTGATTTTTAATCAAGTTGAATGTATTCTTGGTTTAAAATCACTCTACAACCATTTTTTCACACTGAAATGGTCCTGTGGTCCACTACAGTAGACATGCTGTAAAATTAAAATTAAAAATAAAAATAAAATTAAAAAATTCTAAATTGTAAGATTTTCTTTTAACCCTACATGGGAAGGAAATCACACAAAAAAAGAAATTGTAAGACACTTTTTTTATTCGGTTCCCAGGAGGGGAATATATATATACTGTATATATACTGTATATACACACAATTCTATTTCCTTTATTTTATCAGAGGTGCTGTAAACATTTCTGTTTCAGTAATCCACTAACCTCACTTAAAATCACAGTTAATTAACTATTATTGAGATGTTTAATGACAGATGCTGTTGTATTTGCATCTTTACTAGAAAGACCACTGTTCTCTTAGGTAACGCTTCATTTTACAGGTCTGCAAATTTCATGGTAATTAGGTGATAATTAGCAAGTAACCTGTTTGAAATGTCTTTGGAATTACTGCCAAATTACCCCAATATTTACCTAAAAATTTATCAAAAAATGCTTTATTATAAACATTATTTAATAATTATATGCTGAAATAGCATATAGTCGTTAAAATAGGGCCTTTAGGTTTGAGAAGCGGCTGTGCGCTGCTCTTCATCGGAGGTGGAAAACCAAAACTAATAGAAGAGTCTTCTGATCAGGTACAAATCTCACCATTCAAGTAATTGCTCCGGCTGGTGGGCGGTGCTTGGTATTTCCTCAACTGATCTCAACATGGCGGTCGTGTCACAAACTTTCTCATTTTACAGCTAAACAGAAAAAGAAGATCTAAAAAAATTTCCGAAAAAAAAGATCTAAAAAAATGTCCGAAAAAAAAGTCTGAAAAAAAAGTCCGAAAGAAAAGTCCGAAAAAAAAGTACGAAAAAAAAGTCAGAAAAATGTCCGAAAAAAAGTCTGAAAAAAAAGTCCGAAAGAAAAGTCAGAAAAAAAAGTCAGAAAAAAAAGTCAGAAAAATGTCCGAAAAAAAGTCTGAAAAAAAGTCTGAAAAAAGAGATCTAAAAAAATGTCCAAAAAAAAGTCTGAAAAAAAAGTCTGATAAAATGTCTG
>CAKAKR010061995.1:11297-37407 GCA_916700685.1 Adelosebastes latens | reverse complement strand
CTCCGGTTCCTCCCACACCAGCTCAGGTTCCTCCCACACCAGCTCCGGTTCCTTCCCCCCCAGCTCCGGTTCCTTCCCCACAAGCTCCGGTTCCTCCCACACCAGCTCCGGTTCCTTCCCCACCAGCTCCGGTTCCTCCCACACCAGCTCCGGTTCCTTCCCCACCAGCTCCGGTTCCATTCCCCACCAGCTCCGGTTCCTCCCACACCAGCTCCAATTCCTTCCCCACCAGCTCAGGTTCCTCCCACACCAGCCCTGGTTCCTTTCCCACCAGCTCCGGTTCCTCCCACACCAGCTGCGGTTCCTTCCCCCCCAGCTGCAGTTCCTCCCACACCAGCTCCAATTCCTTCCCCACCAGCTCAGGTTCCTCCCACACCAGCTCCGGTTCCTTTCCCACCAGCTCCGGTTCCTCCCACACCAGCTCCGGTTCCTTTCCCACCAGCTCCGGTTCCTCCCACACCAGCTCCGGTTCCTTTCCCACAAGCTCCGGTTCCTCCCACACTAGCTCCGGTTCCTTTCCTACCAGCTCCGGTTCCTCCCACACCAGCTCCGGTTCCTCCCATACCAGCTCCGGTTCCTTCCCCACCAGAGAGGTGGTGTTCCCTGCCACATTTGTAACCTGCTGTAGAGATTTAACCTATGAGTGTAAAAATTATAAATTATAAATAATAAATTATTGATACCTGATCAATAATCTGCTCGACATCAACCTTCAGAGGAACGAGGGAGCAAAGAACCAGAAGAGTCCAGAATAGGAAGAGGAGGACGGACGAACGACTGCCCTTCATCCTCTCTACCTGGATTATAACAACAGCAAGAACCTGAGGAAGAGGAGGAGGAGGAAGAGGAAGAGGAAGAGGAAGAGGAAGAGGAAGAGGAAGAGGAAGAGGAAGGGGAAGGGGAAGAGGAGGAGGAGGAGGTTTCAGTGAATGTATTAAACAGCAGACTAAAAACGTTTTTGATTTGATCGTTTTCAGGTGACCATCCTGAGCAGCCATTGGTGGATCTGGCCCGTTGCCATGGCAACCAGTACCTGAATGAAGGACCAGTGACGTACCAGAGTGAGGCTCCTGATCAGCGGACCCATCAGGATCAACAGGTGGTTCTGGATCTCTTCATTCTTCTTCACCAGTATGTAAAACATCTCCAGAAGACCAAAGGAAGCCAGACTGAGACCCAGGAGCTGCAACAGAGTCAACAGAGTCCACAGAGACCGTCGAAACTAGGTTCAGACCAGAGACACCAGATTGAGGCCAGAGAGACCAGGTTTAGACCAGAGACACCAAAGTTAGACAAGAGAGACCTCTGAGTCCTGAACCTGGACCTGTTTCCGTACCGTCTTGCTGCAGCAGAGTCTGGACAGCGGGATGATGCCTCGGTGTGGGCGGAGCTGCAGGTACAACAGGTAAAGAGGAGAACAGGTCCACAGGTAAACACAGGGGAACCACACCAGCACAGTGTGCTGGAAACACTGGGTCAGGTCCGGTCGGGAGGTGTACCAGGTCAGGTTCCAGTCCTGAAACCAGAAAACACCGTCACTGTTCTAACAGTTAAAAGGACTGTTTGTAACTTCTTACACGTATAAATCACCTGGGTCGGTGTCCCATGCACGCTCGCGTGTAGCTACGCTGTTCAGACTTAGACTCAAACACAAACTACATGGAAGCACCAAAACCACAAAGTTATATCTAGTGAAGCCCGTCTTGCAAAACAGTGTTGGCCACGGTCGGAGGACGCGGGGGAGACCGTAGCTTTGGTCTCCAGGCCCGGAGTCTCTGCTGTACTCTGCTCCTCTGCTTCTCTGCCTGCTTGCCTTCACTCAGCTCGCTCCACCTCACGTGCATGCATGCACACTACACACTGCAGAAGACTTCGTAGCTCTGAGAATATCTAGTAAATGTACAGTGGACATTTGTGCAGAAAAAATTGCTGCAGCTCCTCCAGACCAACAGAGATTTCCCGTGTCTTGTGAAGTAACGGGGCTCCGCAGCGAGAAACGTTATCGTCTCCGACCGGGTGCCGGTGTGTACCGTTCCCTCCGGCTGCGGTCGGGAGGCAGGAAAAGCCAACACTAGGATCAGCATTGATTCATGGAGAGACCTTCGCTGGTCAGCTAACATTACTGCCAAGCAGGTGAAATATAGAGTGATATTGTGGTTTTAGCTGACATGTGTCGCCTCACTGTGTTGAGCGATGCTCGTTCATGTCTATTTAGAGCGAGCACAAGCGCGAGTCCGACGCTGACTTTCGTTGACTTAACAGCCACAGGTGTCGCTGTTAACAAGCATTTCTAATTCTTACAAACAGTCCCTTTAAAGACTGATCTGAGTCCACATAAACAGGTTCAAACTAACCTTCCTGTCTCCTTTGAATTAAATTAAACATACATATAATACGTATGAATTTAACATGTGATTTGCTCATTTAAATAAGTTCATGGTATTTAATCACACATTATATTTATTAATAATAATATTAATTTAACAGCTGTTTAATGTGAAACTCACCCAGAGAGGATCCAGACCGCTCACACTGCACAGGTCCTCCATTTATGTAACTCTTCTTCTACTATCTTTCTTCTTCTACTGTCTTCTTCGTCTTCTTCTTCTACTGTCTTCTTCTTCTTCTCTTGTGAACTTGTGATAATTTTCCAGAGAATTCTGCTGCTGCTTAAAGTTTCTGTCAGACATAAACACTGTGGTGAGAATACTCCCTCTCTCTCTCTCTCTCTGTCCGTCTCCCCCCCCCCTCTGTTAGGAAACATACGTTTACATACATTATCGCCAACGCAAATGTAAAAACAAAAAATCTGCATCTAATATCTACAATCGGTTTCTGTCTTCAAAATAAGTGAAAATAATTATAAAAAATAAACAAAACAATGCAAAAACTAAGAGACCAGACCCGATCTTTATTCCAACCTTCATCATTTTCTGGACTCTCGAACAGAAAAAGACGATTGTAATCTTTCTCTGAATATTCAGGAACTAAGTGCAGATTAGTTGTTTACTGAGAGGAACTCATGTCAGAGTTTTCCTTCGGATGATATGAAAGTTGGAGCTTCTTCATCGTTATTTCTCTATTGGTTGGATAGAGATACAGCAGACGGTTACACTCTTTAAAATGTAGTATGTGAACTTGTAAAACGGTTTGGTGGAGGTTCAGTCTGAGTGACATCCGTGTGTCCTGAAGTTCACCGCTGCTCTTTAACACCACCATGATAAATAACTGTGAGTGTTTCTGGTGTCAGCAGCAAGTGTTGATTTAACGCTCAGATGAAGAAGCTCAGCAGAAAGAAACACGTTGAAATCTTTAATAAACCAGCTGAAAGTTACATTTTAACAACATGTAAACATGTAAAAACTGCAAACTGACATCCGATCATCTCCAGTCCATCTTCTCTACTGTATTCTACTCTACTCTACTCTACTCTACCAAACGCCTTATACAATATCTTTAAACAACATAAACAGTTTATGGGTTGAACTTCAGTGTTTTATTATCAAACTGTCAGCAACGTGTATTTTGTCACATGACTGCCCCACCAGCTAACAAGCTAACATGCTAACAGTGTTTCCTGTTAGTGAATCTGTGTGTCAATAATCACAGATCAAACGTCCGTCAGATTCTGTCATCATAATGATATCAACAGCTGGGCGGGTCCACCTGAACAGTGTGATCTGATTGGTCGTTGTGGTCCAATGAGGAGTGTTGGAGTGTTTTTAGGAGCCTTTAGTGCTTCTGATCATCGACTCCATCATCTTCCACTGATCTGGAGTCACCTGAGACATAAAGACATTGTTTTATTATTTCTGTCTTTATATTATATATATATTGTATATTATCTTTATCTGTAACGCTTTGAGCCATAAAGTAGAAAGAAAATCATTATGGAGCGTTTATTTACACCTGAGTGAGAACAGTCACACAGCAGCTATTCAGCTATTTACACCCGGCCACGTTTAATATGATACTTAATCTAACAACAGTTAGCTAGCTATTATTAATGATATTATTATACTCATTCATTCAGATGCGTTACGTCTGTCAGCGTGAACCCAGTGAATGTAATAATCAATGTTTCTGAGGGAAACATTTCAGTGTGACACGCACCCTGCGCAGCTCATTAAACTCTCCGGCCATCGACACATATTCTCCTCCATCGAACCGAATCACCTGAAAACAAACACACAAGGAAGAGTTATACATTTAAGATCCGTCTAAAGTCTGACCTAAGATCAGTCTGAACTGACCTAAGATCAGTCTAAACTCTGATCAAGGATCAGTCAAACTCACAGCTCCAGACATCCAAGTAGCGTAGTCGCTGCTCATGTACGCTGCCAGGTTTGCAATCTCTTCTGGCGTTCCGAGTCGACCTGTCGGGATCCGACCGATCATCGCCTTCTCAAAGCTTCCGGTCGGGTCCAGGCGGCTGAACGCTCCCTAAATACAACAAACAACAGGTAAACAACAGACAAAAGCTAAACAACAGGTAAACAACAAACAACAGCTAAACAACAGCTAAACAACAGGTAACAAACAACCAAACTTCAGCTGTGGTCTGATGGGCGGTACCTTGGTTTTGATTGGCCCAGGCTGGATTATGTTGAACCTGTGACCATAGCGACCCCACTCTGCAGCCAGAGACCTGACATACACAACAACCAAAACAACAACCGTGTCACCATGGCAACCACACATAAGCAGTAATCAACATCATAATGACGTCATGACAAAAGATCTGAGTTCAGCTGGAGGGTTAAAGGTCGGACTGACTTGTAGAGCGCCTCGACTCCGGCCTTCGCCGACGCACTTGGGACCACGAAACCAGAACCGGACTCAGCGTAGGTGGTGGTGATGGCCAGGAAGGACGCACCTGAACAACAACAATACACAACAACAATAAGAAGGACTGACTCTGGACCAGTCTCTCAGTGACCTCTGACCTTTCTGACTCTGGATCAGTCTCTCAGTGACCTCTGACCTTTCTGACCCTGGATCAGTCTCTCAGTGACCTCTGACCTTTCTGACTCTGGATCAGTCTCTCAGTGACCTCTGACCTTTCTGAATCTGGATCAGTCTCTTAGTGACCTCTGACCTTTCTGATTCTGGATCAGTCTCTTGCCCAGCTCCAGAGTAATGAAGGCCGTCCCGTTCAGGACGATGTCCGTGATGCTCTTCCAGCCGTTTGGCGACAAACGTTCTGACGGACAGACAAAGTTTCCCGCCGCATTGTTGATGATGACCTGGACCAATCAGGACACATAAGCAGTTTGATTAAGACGCAGCAAAGTATAGAAAAACAATGTGTGTGTGCGTGTGTGAGTGTTCTTACATCAGGAAGTCCCGTCAGAGTTTCTATCTGGTCGACGCAACGAGAGACGGCTGCAGGATCTCTGACATCACACTGAACCACATGGACCTGAGACAGAGAGAGGGGGACCAGTTCAGACCAGTCACATCTGGTTCAGACAAGTCACATCTGGTCCAGACCAGCAGCCTCAGGGATTTAGAGATACTGATACCTGGCCTGATCCAGGTGCAACGTTCACACATCTAGTCTGTTTTTTAAAGTCCAAACTCTTTTGGTGCGACGTGGCGTCTGCACCTTTGAAGCCGTTCACACACTGTTTAAAAATGAGATCTGCTTTGGTCTAGTTCAGTCTGGTTCTGGTTCTGGTTCTGGTTCGTCACCTTGTTTCCAGTCTGGCTGCTGATCTCCTCGGCGGTTTTCTGCAGGACGTCTAACTTCCTGAAACATGAATACATGAAGGATTTATAAAGACTAGAGCGTCAAAGTTAACGTGATAATGACACGTTAATGCAAATTTGTTTTAATGCCACTAATTTCTTTAACACATTAACTTAATCAATGTTTTGGATGTTGTAGCTCAGTTTTAAAGCTAGAGTGAAGATACTGGCATCATATGAAACTAGTAAACCTAATGAATCCATTGGTACCAACCATGTCATACTAGCTTGTCATGAAGGAGGTTAAATAATGCTCCAAACTTACGCTAAATGTTGGCGAGGAAAAACTGGCATGGCCATTTTCAAAGGGGTCCCTTGACCTCTGACCTCCAGATAAGTGAATGAAAATGGGTTCTATGGGTACCCACGAGTCTCCTCTTTACAGACATGCCCACTTTATGATAATCACATGCAGTTTGGGGCAAGTCATAGTCAAGTCAGCACACTGACACACTAACAGCTGTTGTTGCCTGTTTGGCTTCAGCTTTTTATAACTCTGGTAGAATGTTCCATCATAGTTTGAGTGTATTTAAAAGTCAGCAGTAGAAGACCTGAGGGCTGTGAAGGATCATAAAATGACAGAATCTGCAATGTAGGCTGATGCCAAACCAGTAAGAGCTTTAAAAACCAGTAAAAGATACTGGGATCCAGTGAGTGCAGCTAAACCGGAGGAACAAACTCTCTAGTCTCCTCCTTGTTGTGGTGAAACGTCCAGCAGCATCTACTGAATAACGTGACCTCTGACCTGCTGGCGATGACGCACTGAGCTCCCAGCTGCGACAGGGCGGTGGTCATGGCCCGGCCAAGTCCCGTCCCCCCTCCTGTGATGAACGCCACTCTGTTGTTGAAACTTCCTGTCGGCAGCATGACGCCGTCCAACGGCGGGAAGAACACCGACTGAGGAGGAGGAGAAGAGGACTGCTGAGGAAGAACCGCCGAGCTGTGGAACCATGATGACTGGAAGAAAACACACAGAGAGTTCCTTTAATATGAAGAAGTGATTTATCTAAAGCAGCTGGACTGAATCAGATACAGGTAAAGACGTTGTGTTCAGGTGTCTGACAGGAAACATGTAAAACTGATGACTGATTTAATTAGATCATCATGTGAGATAGCGTTGTTGAAAGGAGGTCAGAATACGGAGCACCTTTCTGTTCCATATGATTTAATTTATGGAAGACAGTATCATGATGGCTGTATATAGAGATATACTATACTATATATATACTGTAAAATATTATCTTCATTTATTGCTTATTTTGATGTAATTGTGATCTTTGTTTCTGTATCTAAATAAAAATATATTTTTAATAAAGGTTGTCAGGAAATGGAGGAAACATATCAATCAATCAAACATTATTTTGCATATTATTAATGCTTGGGTCAATAAAATGATCGAATAACAATCAGAACAGAGAAAAGCTGATTCATGGCGCCACCTGCTGGTCACATGACTGAACTACAGCAGAACAAGACTCCTTTATCTACTTGATGTATATGTATATATTCTATATATTAACAGAGATGATCCATCAATACCTGCAAACCCCCCTTCATTTGCATAATGAGGCAGAAATTCATAAAGAAATGTGTAAAGAAAATGTGTAAATAAATTAATTAATTTGGGGGAAATTGTGTAGAAATAAAATGCATAAATACATAAGTGTAAATACAAATGTATGTATTATATATTTATAAATAAATATAAAATAAACTGAAAATAAATGCAAAAATAAATGAATAAATACAAAATAAATGAATAAATACAAAATAAATGCAAAAATAAATAAATAAATAATAAATGCAAAAATGAATAAATGCAAAAATAAAAAAAAGCTTAAATGTGAAAATAAAAAAAAAATAAAACATGTATGCAAATTAAATAAATAAATATAAAATGTATGCAAAAATAAATAAATAAATTTAAAGAAATAAAATAAAAGGGAAAATCAAACAGAAGAGTAAAAGGGAAGGTAATAATACAAAGGTAAAGAAATAAAGAAGCAAATTAAAACAGATATATCAATTTATGTCACATTTTATCAATTAATTAATTAATTAATTAATTAATTAATGGCTACATTTATTTTTAATATACTTTTTGCTACATTTAATGAAATATTTATTCATTTATCGAGTAATTTATTTATTTATTGATTGATGTCTTTCTGTTCTGTCTGGTTCTGGTGGTTCTGGTTCTGGTTCTGGTTCTGGTCCATTTCTTCAGGAAGAGAAACTCAACCATCAATGAATCCTCGTGCACTTTGAGCTGCTGTGCGCGTGCACGTGCAGTTAGAGTCACTGGGTGAAAGGTCAAACTTCAGTAAGGGTTCATTTAGTCCAGCTTCATGTGATTTAAACCGCGTTCAGTAAATATTCTGATTTAAACTCACTGACTGGCTGTTCGTTGATCATTGATTATTGATTATTGATTGTTTCTCTGACGTCCCAGTGAGCCGTTGTAAAGCCTGTATTTTATATATGAATGTATATATATATATATATATGATATAATATAAAGTTATAGTGTGTTCTCACCGTGCTAACTGAAGTCCTCACTGATCTGAAGAGTTCTGCTCTCCTCCATAACACCGCGGCCGCCATGTTGTTCACTACGTAATGACGTTTGACCCGGATCATACCAACATGGAGCAGAGGGAGGGGGGGGGTAAATATTCACTCCAACATATATAACATGTTCCACTTGTTCTCAGTCATGCAGGTAGGTACTCATGGGAAATGAAGTTCACAGCTGTGGTTTTAAAGTACAAATACACACGAAGTAGTACAGGAATAAAATAATGTAATAATAATAATAATAGTAATAATAATAATAATAATAATAATAATAATAATAATAGTAATAATAATAATAATAATAATAATAATAATAATAATGGCTGCGGCGGTGGTTCAGTCCAGAATGTGACGATGATCGCGTGTTACCGTAATGTGTCTAAAATGCTGCGACTTAAGAATAAAACTCGTTTTTTTTCCCTGATTTCTCTCCACAAAAAAACACTTCGCACGTCACGTGATTGATATCCAATCAGTTTGATATCGATTACTGACCTGATGAACCCTCCTGACAGGCTGCCGGTGGTTTTATTTTGAAGTGCTTCCTGTTTGCTCTCAGAGTTACGGTACCGGCCCGGTGTGGTGTGACAGCAGGAACACTGAGCCGATAGAAGGAGAGGAGCAGCTGATCGATCAGCAGCAGCAGCTGATGATCGGTCGTTGTTGGTCACAGATGGAGGATCCAGTCTCTCAACCCAAACTGGTTCTGGTCTTCTGCGGGAAACGGAAGTCCGGAAAGGATTATGTGACGGACCTGATCCAGAACCGGTAAATAATCCACCAGCATGGTCTATTATCTGGTTATTATCGATTATTATCTGCGTATTATCCATTATCATCTGGTTATTATCGATTATCAGTGTTTCATATCGATCGCTTGTTGCTCTGAGAGTCTATGATCAGGTTTTAATTCAACATGATCGAATATTTATTTCTGTTTGAGAGGAAACTGATATCATAAAGTACTGCAGTAACTCTGAGTTTTACTGCAGTAGGCCTACTTTCTGTTAGATTGCTGCAGTACTTTCTGTTAGATTACTGCAGTACTTTCTGCTAGATTACTGCAGTACTTTCTGCTAGATTACTGCAGTACTTTCTGTTAGATTACTGCATTATATAACTAGGATGTAGTACATAATTAGTATATGAACAGTATATTATGATCATCATGATTACCTGTATAAAGCTGTTTTTATCTGATGTAGTTTAGGACGTGATGTTTGCTGCGTCCTGCGTCTGTCTGGACCTCTGAAACAGGAGTATGCTCAGGTAAGACCAACACCTGCTGATACACAACACAACACAACACAACACATGGTTCATGGGTCATGCTGGTTCTCTTGGTTCTGCTGAGTCATGCTGGTTCTGTTGGTTCTGCAGGAACACGGTCTGGACCTGGACCAGTTGCTGGGACCTGGTCTTTATAAGGAGCAGTATCGAGCCGACATGATTCGCTGGGGAGAAACACGGCGATGCCAGGACCCCGGATTTTTCTGTCGCCTAGCAACCAGAGGAACACGGCAACCTGTCTGGGTACATCACCGTCCACCGCTTCTGTCCACCGCTTCTGTCCCCCCCTTTGTCCCCTGCTTCTGTCCCGCACTTCTGTCCCGTGCTTCTGTCTCCCGCTTCTGTCCCCCGCTTCCGTCAACCACTTCTGTCCACCGTTTCTGTCCCCTGCTTCTGTCCACCGCTTCTGTCCACCGCTTCTGTCCCCTGCTTCTGTCCCGCGCTTCTGTCCCCCGCTTCCGTCAACCCCTTCTGTCCCCTGCTTCTGTCCACCGCTTCTGTCCCCCCCTTTGTCCCCTGCTTCTGTCCCGCACTTCTGTCCCGCACTTCTGTCTCCCGCTTCTGTCCCCCCCTTTGTCCCGCACTTCTGTCTCCCGCCTCTGTCCCCTGCTTCTTACTCCCGCTTCTGACAACCACTTCTGTCCACCATTTCTGCCCCTTCGCTTTTGTACCCCGCTTCTGTCCCCCGCTTTGCCACGAAGCGTTTCCATTCAATCGCCAAGCCAATTTTAAGTGAACTATTGAGGTGGTGAGTGATGCTCTCTGATTGGTCAGGTGGTGAGTGATGCTCTCTGCTCTCTGATTGGTCAGGTGGTGAGTGATGCGCGGCGGCTCTCAGACCTTCAGTGGTTCTGGTCAGAGTTTCCTCGACAGGCTCAAAGTGTCAGAGTTCAAAGTTCAGAAGAAACACGCAAACAGAGGGGGTGGAGTTTCTCCGCAGGTTAGGTTACCTGTCTGTCTGTCTCTCTGTTTGTCTGTCTGTCTGTCTCTCTACCTGTCGTCTGTTTACCTGTCTGTCTGTCTGTCTCTCAGGTGTGGATGATGCAGAGTCAGAGTGCGGGTTGGACAGCGGGGTTGAATTTGATTGGATCATCACTAACGAGGCCGACGCCCCCTCGTTAGAGGAGCAGCTACAGCCAATCCTGAAGCTGGCTGAGGAAGCAGCTTCATCATCACTCTGATAATCACTGATCAATAACCTTATTGCTAACTGCAGATCGTTCAGTAACAGCAGCAGGTCTGTGGAGCTGATCACTGTTTTCTCTCTTTTCTGAGTCTGCAGCCAAACAACGTATATCACTAAGAAGTGAAAGTCAATAGTTTGTTCCATGTCATCATCAGCTACCACCAGCAGAGCTACGCTTCCGCCATTTTGGACTGGAAGACACTACCAGACGCCAGTAAAACGTCCGCCTACAAAGAGACGTACGGAAGCAAAACTAAATTTCTATTCTATTGTCATATTCTACTGAAATGTCCTGTATTGAACAATAAAATATTATAAATATAATAAGGGTTTTCAGTCCAAAATGGCATCAGCGACTTGTCAAGAAAAACACAGCAGTTTTGTCTCTTTGCTTCGATACTCTTTGCTGCAGCTCCGTCACTCTCAGGTTGTTTACATCATCACTCAGATCAAAGACTGATGGGAGATTCTCACCTGTAAAAAGTCACCTGTCAGCCACTCTATAATATTAAATGACGATCTGTTGATTAATGAACTGAAACTATAAGTACATTTGATTTGTTAATTGATTTGTACATCAGTCGTTTCTTTAAAGGAGCTAAATGGGAGATTGGGAGCATTTCTATTGCCTCTGCACGGCTCTCAAAATGGCAACAGCCGAGCAGGCAGCTCGCTGCTAACGGCAAACAACGTATATTGCCAAGAAGTGAAAGTCAATAGATCGTTCTATGTCAACATCAGCACCCAGTAGCAGAGCTACGCTTCCACCATTCTGGACTGAAAGAGACTACCATACGCAAATAAAACGTCATCCTACAAAGAGACGTACAAAAGTAAAACTAAATTATTTCTATTTTATTGTCATATTCTACTGAAATGTCCTGTGTTTAACAATAAAATACTATAAATATAATAAGTGTTTTCAGTCCAAAATGGCAGCAGCAGCTGTTGTCAAAAAACACCAGAGTTTTGTCTCTTTGCTTGTTAAGTCTTTGCTAATGGTGCTAACAGTGAGGGACCAGAGGGTGGGCGCTACACTTCAATACAACAATAACCACATTTGTAGACATGATCAATTTAATAATCTTTTGTTTTAAACACGAGACTGTTTTGTAAATACTGGGATTATTCTATTTTGATCATTTAAAAATCAGCAGAAAGCAGTTACAGTACTACATTTACTAAAACGTTGATTGTATGATACATTATTGTACTTTTTACTGCACATTTACCTGAAAGTTACTTTTTAAGATTTTTAACAAATAAAATAAAATGTTATAAATGAAATGTAATAATAATAATAAACCACAGTGAGTCAGTTTGGATCTACATACCAATGACGGTGCTTTTATTTTATAAAATCCTGTCTCTTTGTGTCATGATTTATTACAATGAGCTGTGACATCAGCACGACAATGACATCATCACCGGCTTCCAGGTAAAAACATTTCCATTTATTCATGTCATCAGGTCAAAGGTCACCTGTGTCTCCGATTGGCCCCTGGACTACCACGCATGGCAGTGGAATGCCTCGCTGTGATTGGCTACCTTAAACCACACCCCCAGGAACAAAAATAATAAATCATTGGCTGACAGGACGTCGGCTCTAATCAATCAATCATTAATTAATTAATGTGGCAACAAAAACAAAGTAACGACAAACCGTTAAGACAAACACTTAATTAGTCCGTTAGTTCTTAACGAGGTCACGGCTGTAAGTCACGGTTAAACTCCCTTATAACAAAACATATCAAGCAGCTCCTCGTCTGGCCTCCTGCACATAATACTGAGGACGGGAGGGAGGGGGGAGTTGGCACTGTCAGTGGGGGAGGAGGAGGGAGGAGGGAGGAGGGAAGAGGAGGTCCAGACACGAGGAGTAAATTAAAGCAAGACTCCAAATGTGACTTTAAGAATCAGAGAAGGAATGTGTGAAAGCAGGAATCTTTAAGAAAGGAGAAGGAGAGGCCTAAACCACCCTGACTCCTCCCTCACATCCACCAGGAGAGGAGGAGGTGAAGGAAGGAGGAGGAATGTTTCCTGAAGTCCAAGCAGCCAGCCGAGGGATGTGAGGGGGGAGGAAGGAGCAGCTAGAGGGATGTGAGGGGGGGAGGAAAGGAGTAGCTAAAGGGATGTGAGGGGGGGAGGAAAGGAGCAGCTAGAGGGATGTGAGGGGGGGAGGAAAGGAGTAGCTAGAGGGATGTGAAGGGGGCGGAAAGGAGCAGGGGGGAGGAATGTTTTGGCCACAGAGTTTGACCCTGACCTCCCGAACATCCACCAGGAGAGGAGGAGAGGGGAGGTGGGGGGAGTAACAGCGGAAGGAGAGGAAGAGTCATAGGAATGTTTCGGCCACAGAGTCCCCGACGTCCACCTGTCAGGCAGCAGAGGGGAGGAGCAGCGGGGGAGGAGGAGATTCAGCAGGAGTTGAGCTCCGCTATGGTCTGATCCAGATTCGACTGAAGCTCCATGTTGGCGTCTCTAGCCGAAGTCAGAGAGTCTGAAACAGAAACAAATAAACAACAAACAGTCAGAGATCAAATCAATAAAACAATTCATTCGTCAATTTCATTAAACAACAAAATGCCATGCCTTTTCCAAAACTTTCAAGAATTGTACTAATTCCATAACTTTTCCAGGTTTTCCATGACCATGGAAAGCCTGATACAATTGTTCTAATAGAAGAAGAAGAAACAGTCTCACCTTCCAGAATCTCGACTGCTTTCTCCAGTTTGGCCACTTTACGTTCCGCATTCTCAGCTCTGCTCTCAGCCTGCAAACAGGAAGTGAACAATTTCTCTTACAAACATTACGGCTTAAAGATCTTTGCATTAGACCAATATGATCAGGTGTATACAAAACCCCCCCAGAAATAACAGGAAGTCAGCAGGTCACATGTAACAAACAGGAAGTCAGTGTCTCACCTCCTTGAGTTTGTTGCTCAGGTTCTTGATCTCCTCTTCATACCTGTCTTCCTTCAGAGTGTACTGAGAGAGAGAGAGAGACAGCCAATCAGAGAACCAGGTGTACTGACACACAAACAGCCAATCAGGTATGAGGACACCTCTGAGTCATTCCTCCATCACACCTGCTTCAGGTCTGCACTCATGTCACGAGAACCGATACTTCAGTACCAAGTCGATGCCAAAATTGTGAAAACTTAGAACCGTACGTACTGTCGGGGCTTGAGACTAACAGTGTCCCGTCGTCCTGGGGACGATAGATAACGTGTTTGGGACGCAGTAAACGTCTATCGACGCGTCCAGGGGATGCACCCTATTTTTTCCTGATAATGCTACATGGTCAACAACAAATCGGTGTTTAAGTCAGCAGGACGTGAGCTAGTTAACGTTAGCTGTTAGCTTCGTGCAGGACTGTGCTGGCTGCTAACGGCTAATGTTAACTAGCTCTCGTCCTGCTGATTTCAACACGGGAGGTGCCACTGGTTCACATTATGATGCTTTCAAGCTCTATTCGGTAACAGTAACAGTAACATCAGTTTATTAGGAACAGGCTGATGACTGTTAAACTTAAATTTATATGTAATTAAAGCTGCAAGCAGCGATAAACGGGCCCTGACTCGTTGATGAAGCGTTACCCAACCTCCTTCAATAGGCCTTCCTGTTGGGTTTTGGGTATACCTCCAAAAGGCTTTTTTGTGCGTCTCCACATGTTACATCTGCCTACCAAATTTCATACATGTAGGTGAAACCTGTAGGAGGGGCTTGATTTTTCCAACTTTGTAAGGGGCGCTAGCGAGCCATTTTGCAACACCCAAACCCGTGACCCTTAAAATAACAAATTTTACACCGCGTCTGATAAGTGTGCAAAGTTTCACAACTTTTCGAGCACCTTAAGGCCCTCAAAAAGGCAATTAATTTTAATAATAATAATAATTCCTACAGTTTCAATAGGGCCTTCGCTGCCAGACGTTGTCGCTGCTTTAATGACTTTGAAAGCACAGCTGACCTTTGACCTTACTGCACTGATGTAGAGGTGTTCTCCAGGGTGTTTCACTCCCATAGAAATAGAATGAGAGTAAAACACTCATTGAACGGTTTGCTGTGGTCATTTGACTTGTTCAAAAGAAAATGGCAATTGTTGTTAGTTATGGTGACAACGCGAGTCAGGGGGGCTGTAAAGTCACGAGCTGCTCCGATCATCCTGCTATAGCGATCTGAATGTCCATTCTAATCATTTTATTTCTACGGTTGGCACACTGTTGGGTCTGACCACACCCATCAGTGATGCTCAACCATCACACTGGTGTTCAAACTGGTGTGAAGTAACTCAGAGCTCTTTCAGGACCTCCTCCTACCTTCTCAGCCTGGGCCGCCAGAGACTTTGAACTAGTGAAGATAGTTTTCAGCTCCTCCTCCAACCCTCGACTCTTACTGCAGGTCAAAGGTCAAATCAGACGACAGATGGTGTCAAACAGGTAATGTGTTGTGTTTTCGTGTTATTTGGGTCTGTTTCAGAAAGCAGATTTAGTGAAAACTGAGTTTAAGTTAATTTCATCTCAGTTACTGTGGTTCGTTCACTGGACTCAGATCAGTGAATTCAGCTCCTGTTTGTCTCGCTGTAGTTTTTGTGGTTAAAACCAGTTATGAACCATCATAAACTCTGAAGTGTGTAGTATGGTGTCAGACTGTTGTTGTGCGTAGTCTGTTGTCGGACCAGTGTCGTGCATAGTTTGGTGTCGTGTGTAGTTTGGTGTGGAACTGGTGTTGTGCGTAGTTTGGTGTTGGACCAGCGTTGAGTGTAGTTTGGTGTCGAATTGGTGTCATGCGTAGTTTGGTGCTGGACCGGTATTGGGTGTAGTTTGGCGTCATGCGTAGTTTGCTGTCGGACCGGTGTTGTGCGTAGTTTGGTGTCGGACTGATGTCAAGTGTAGTTTGGTGTCGGACCGGTGTCGTTTGTACTTTGGTGTCGCACCGGTGTTGAGTGTAGTTTGATGTCGGACTGGTGTCGTGCATAGTGTGGTGTGGGACCGGTGTTGTGTGTAGTTTGGTGTCGGACCGGTGTTGTGTGTAGTTTGGCGTCAGACAGGTGCTGTGTGTAGTTTGGTGTCAGACAGGTGCTGTGTGTAGTTTGGTGTCGGACCGGTGTTGTGTGTAGTTTGGTGTCGGACCGGTGTTGTGTGTAGTTTGGTGTCAGACAGGTGCTGTGTGTAGTTTGGTGTCAGACAGGTGCTGTGTGTAGTTTGGTGTCAGACAGGTGCTGTGTGTAGTTTGGTGTCAGACAGGTGCTGTGTGTAGTTTGGTGTCTGCAGCAGGTTAAAAGTCATGCAGAGAGCAGCAGCAGGAGGAAGAGCTGAAGCAGCAACAAAAGGTCAAAGGTTAGAGGTCATAGGAGGCAGCAGGAGGTCAGGGGGAGGAGCTTCTCTGGTTTGATTGACAGCAGGTGGGAGGTCAGGTGAGCCTCAGTACCTTGTCCTCAGACGCCTGCAGGCTCTTCAGAGAATGGTCGAAACTCCTCAACTGCTCCTCCAACCTCCGAACCTTACTGTTAGACATGTAGGAGGATAGACAGGTAGACGGACAGGTGGACAGACAGGCAGCAGGACATGCAGCAGCACCGACATGTTTCCATGGAAACAGACAGGAAGAGAAAGATGGATGCAGTAAGATTAGAGCGCGGTTAGTGAAGCACTGTGACATCACACTGAGGTCATCAGTCTGATCATTACTGTGACACCACATGCACATTCTGCTGAGGAACTATTACTACTAACCCTAATAATATTATTAGATATTATAATAACTCACTATAGTACGTTATGATACCTCATAGTAAGATATGATACCTCATTATAGTACGTTATAATTTCTCATAGTACATTATAATACCTCATAGTACATTATAAAACCTCATTATAGTTCGTTATAATACCTCATTATAGTACGTTATAATTTCTCATAGTACGTTATAATTTCTCATAGTACGTTATAAAACATCATAGTACGTTATAGTACCTAATTTTAGTTACGTTATAATACCTTATTATAACGTGCTATAAAACCTAATTTTAGTACGTTATAATTTCTCATTATAGTACAGTAGACCTCATTTTAGTTTTTTATAATACCTCATTATAGTACAGTATAATACCTCAGTACAGTATAATACCTCAGTACAGTATAATACCTCATTTTAGTTCTTTATACCTCATTTAGTACATTATAATACCTCATTATAGTACAGTATAATACCTCAGTACAGTATACCTCATTTTAGTTCTTTATAATACCTCATTATAGTACATTATAATACCTCATTATAGTACGTTATAATTTCTCATAGTACGTTATAAAACATCATAGTACGTTATAGTACCTAATTTTAGTTCGTTATAATACCTCATTATAGTACGTTATAATACCTCATTATAGTACTACGTTATAATACCTTATTATAACGTGCTATAAAACCTAATTTTAGTACGTTATAATTTCTCATTATAGTACAGTAGACCTCATTTTAGTTTTTTATAATACCTCATTATAGTACATTATAATACCTCATTATAGTACAGTATAATACCTCAGTACAGTATAATACCTCATTTTAGTTCTTTATAATACCTCATTTAGTACATTATAATACCTCATTATAGTACAGTATAATACCTCAGTACAGTATACCTCATTTTAGTTCTTTATAATACCTCATTATAGTACATTATAATACCTCATTATAGTACGTTATAATGCCTCATAGTACGTTATAATAACTCATAGTACGTTAAAATACCTCATTATAGTACATTATAATGCCTCATAGTACGTTATAATAACTCATAGTACGTTATAATACCTCATTATAGTACATTATAATGCCTCATAGTACGTTATAATAACTCATTATAGTATGTTATAATGCCTCATTACAGAACGTCATAACTTATAGTACGTTATAAGACCTCATTTTAGAATGTTATAATACCTCTCTCTAAACTCTCTCTACCTGTCTGTCTCTCTTTCTCTATCTGTCTGTCAGCAATATCAGAGCAGAAGCAGCTTCATGCTGTAAGCAGCTGTTAGACATGCACACACAAGTGTGTATATAATATGTGGGTATTAAGTGTGATGTTTATACTGTATATTGTGTGTGTGTGTGTGTGTGTGTGTGTGTATTATAGACCTCTCTGCCTGCTCAGCTTTGACTTCAACTCGTTCCAGCTCTCCTTCCGCCATCAGCAGTTTACGAGCCACCTGTCAAACATGATGCAACATGATGTCATAGATCTTCTCTGACAGCTGATGTTAATACAATACAATAAGAGTACACACATGGTGCATTTATGCATCTTTTAAAGGGACAGTACACTTTAACCACCATCACTGTAGATGTGGCAGTGTTAGGGTTTGTTGTCTAACACTGCAACTGTCTAACAATCAACATGTGAAATCAGAAGTCGGCAAAACATGAAGCAGTTAAAAGAAGTAAAACATGAAGTGTAGGACATATTTGTATACCCGTGTCAGCGGGTATAAGAAGTATTAACGTAATTTTGGAGCGTTATTTAACCTCCCTCATGACAAGCTAGTATGACATGGTTGGTACCAATAGATTCATTAGGTTTTCAAGTTTACTATGAAACCAGTATCGGATTTTTCTTCTGCCTTTCTTTCGGACATTTTCTTTTTTTCAGACAAAAAAACCCTCACACATTCACATATCTTGAGATCAGAGGTTGAGGGACCCCTTTGAAAATGGCTATGATTCATATGTCAGTATCATATGATACCAGTATCAGACTTTTCTTCTGCCTTTCTTTATGAAATTTTCCAATTTGTTTTTTTTAATACTTTTTATGGACAATTTTCATACATTTTTCTGACTTTTTTCTAACGGAGCCCGCTACAACCTAAAAATTACAAGTTACGTTAATGTGTTAAAGAAATTAGTGGCGTTAAAACGAATTTGCATTAACGCATTATTATCGCGTTAACTTGGACAACCTATATATATATAACCTACTATATAAATATAATGTTATGCATTTGTATATGTACTTCTTCATATTTGCAGTCGGCCTCCTCAGCAATGTGTTTGGCTTCTTTCAGGTGACACTCCAGACAATCCATCTTCTCTTCATCCTTCAGAGCTCTGTTCTCTATCACCTTCATACCTCTGAGAGAGAGACAGGAAGACCGACATAGTATTATAAATCAGCCTGTTCTTGTTTGAGGAATAATATCTGCCTCCTCCAGGTGTGTTAAGGTGAGTCTGACCTCTCGCTCTCGTCAGCACACTTCTCCACCTCGTCCAGTTTTCGGAGGGTGCTGCTCAGTTTCTCCTGAGTAGACTCCAGCTCATCATCATTGTGCTGCAGACGGCGAGATAGAACAATCACCTTCTCCTCCGCCTGCAAGACACACAGCAGGGATGAGACAGCCCATCAGTCAGGTTCACCTGTCTCAGGTATACGGTCGGTGTGTGTGTTATCACAGGCTGCAGTTTACCACACAGGATGTTAACACACTGATAAAACACTGCACTATACTGCAGTACACCATGGTGCAGCTCACATACTAATACTACAAAGCAGACAGACTCCTCACCTGCAAACACACCTCACATTCCTCTTCAACACATTCAGGTATTCATGGCATCTGACACAACCTGACAGACCCTCCCCCATCACCTGTACAGGTGTGTGTCACTGTTTTGTAGGTGTGTGTACCTCCTTTCTGCTCCTCCATCACCTGTACAGGTGTGTGTCAGTGTGTTGTAGGTGTGCTTACCTCCTCTCTTGTCCTCTTCTCCTTCTCCAGCTCCTGCTGCAGTTTGGCAGCTCTGTCCTCAGCTGCCTCCGCCTGCTCCTGCAGCATTTGGATCTTCTTCTTCACCGCCTGGATGTTGTTCTGTCCACTCATCATTTTCTTCTTCTTTTTCTACTGCCGGAGGAATGAGAATAAAGTCATAAGTTTAAGAGAAAAAAGTCGTAGTAATATGAGAATAAAGTAATAATATTATAAAGTAGTAATTTTACGTGTTATTTTAGAGGGTAAATTGTGTGTAAATGAGGAACGTGGAGCATCTTGTGAAGTTATACTTTAGTTTAGGTTTCACAAATAACCAAATGATTCATCTTTTGGCACATCAGCACCACATTATCATCAGTATCAGGACCTAGAAAAAGATTATGCAAGAAACTGTGTTTATTCTGAAGAAAGAACCACAAAGACCTGCTGGAGGAAAGTGACTCTTCTGTGGAGGAGGAAATTACTTTTTTTTTCTCGTTAAGTTATGACTTTATTCTCGTAATAATAAAACTTTTTTTTTCTTTAAATAGTATGAGTTTATTCTCATTAAACCACGACTTTTTTCTTGTAATATTATGGCTTTCGAAATCTCCGATTTTTTTTGCCGGATTCTCGGATTCGAACCCTGGGCCGCTGCAGCAAGGACTCACCTATTTGATACATAGGGCGCCCGCTCTACCCAGTGAGCTAACCGGCGCCCCAATATATGTATATCATATAATATATGTATTGTACATTGATTATACATTATATTAGCTTATGTTTTAATTGTATATTAATATTGCATATTGTAGATATATGAAATACATGAAATGTCATGTATCTCTTTCTTTGATTACATATATGTGTGTGTATATATGTATGTAATAAAAAATATTGCATACTGTGAATTATTCTACATGTATTGTATATTATGTGAATTATTGTACATGTATTGTATATTAATATTGTGAATTATTCTACATGTATTGTATATTAAAATGGTGAATTATTCTACATGTATTGTATATTAGTATTGTGAATTATTCTACATGTATTGTGTATTAATATTGTGAATTATTGTACATGTATTGTATATTAATATTGTGAATTATTCTACATGTATTGTATATTAAAATGGTGAATTATTCTACATGTATTGTATATTAGTATTGTGAATTATTCTACATGTATTGTGTATTAATATTGTGAATTATTGTACATGTATTGTATATTAATATTGTGAATTATTCTACATGTATTGTATATTAAAATGGTGAATTATTCTACATGTATTGTATATTAGTATTGTGAATTATTCTACATGTATTGTGTATTAATATTGTGAATTATTGTACATGTATTGTATATTAATATTGTGAATTATTCTACATGTATTGTATATTAAAATGGTGAATTATTCTACATGTATTGTATATTAGTATTGTGAATTATTCTACATGTATTGTGTATTAATATTGTGAATTATTGTACATGTATTGTATATTAATATTGTGAATTATTCTACATGTATTGTATATTAAAATGGTGAATTATTCTACATGTATTGTATATTAGTATTGTGAATTATTCTACATGTATTGTGTATTAATATTGTGAATTATTGTACATGTATTGTATATTAATATTGTGAATTATTCTACATGTATTGTATATTAAAATGGTGAATTATTCTACATGTATTGTATATTAGTATTGTGAATTATTCTACATGTATTGTGTATTAATATTGTGAATTATTGTACATGTATTGTATATTAATATTGTGAATTATTCTACATGTATTGTATATTAAAATGGTGAATTATTCTACATGTATTGTATATTAGTATTGTGAATTATTCTACATGTATTGTGTATTAATATTGTGAATTATTGTACATGTATTGTATATTAATATTGTGAATTATTCTACATGTATTGTATATTAAAATGGTGAATTATTCTACATGTATTGTATATTAGTATTGTGAATTATTCTACATGTATTGTGTATTAATATTGTGAATTATTGTACATGTATTGTATATTAATATTGTGAATTATTCTACATGTATTGTATATTAATATTGTGAATTATTCTACATGTATAGAATATTAATATTGTGAATTATTCTACATGTATTGTATATTACTGTGAATTATTCTACATGTATTGTATATTAATATTGTGTATTATTCTACATGTATAGTATATTAGTATTGTGAATTATTATACATGTATAGTATATTAATATTGTGAATTATTCTACATGTATTGTATATTAATATTGTGAATTATTCTAAATGTATTGTATATTAAGTAGTGTATTTAGTATTTCTGAGTCTGACGTGTTGTTGTTCTGTAGTTAGCTGCTGATGCTAACAGCGGACCACCGCCCTGTTAGCCTGTTAGCATGTGTTCTAGCTAGTAGAAACCAGATCAGGTGTTCTTCACTGATTCTTCTCACCTGTCTGAGTCCTCTGAAGAAAACACACCTGCGGCTCGAGCCCGACGTCACCTGACACACCTGTTCACTTCCCTGTTAGTTAGTTAGCTGGTAGCAGGCTAACTAGCTGTTAGCAGGCTAACTAGCTGTTAGCAGGCTAGCTGCTGGGTCACTTGTTAAACTGGATAAAGTTGTAGAAACAGCGGATAAACTGGGACTCTGCGTCGGTCTGAACCTCCACACGGACTCGGGTCTCTGGGTGGGAGTGTTGTGGTCCTGGTCTGGGCTTCAGGTCTCTGTCGGTGCTGGTTCTGGTGCTGGTTCTGGTCTTGTTTCTAGTCTCTGATCCGCTTCCTCATCCAGCCAACTCCCAACTAATCAAACGACTACACCCTCTTCCGGGTTAAATGCCCTCCACAGGAAGTGACGGTGGACAATGACCTCTCCAAATTAAAAGAGTCAAGATTCAAGATTCAAGATGTTTATTGTCACGCCGGTTATACAGGTACAAACGTGTGAAATACTTTTTGCTGGGAAGCTCCATTAAAATAATAAGTTGTATTACATTTACATTACAATTTCATTTACATTACAATTATAAAAGGAAATACTTTGTACAAGGGCATATTAAGAACATATACAGTATATACATTATAAGATATATTTTTGTGTGAGAAGGTGTATGAATTATATATTTAAAAATCTGATGGCCTGGGGGAAAAAACTGTTCCTCAGCCTGCTGGTGAGAGTCCTGGGATTAAATATAGATAAAAGTGATTTAATTAAGGATTGGTGCTATCTATCAGAAAAAGACTATTCACATGTTACGAACTAAATATCTAAAATTCCCCATAACTCCCAAAGCAAAATAAATCCCTTTTAAAATATTAAACGGAGTGTATCCATCCAGTGATTTTTTTTCATTGTATGTATTCTGGAGCTTTATGGCTTCTGATATACATGACTGGCTTTTCCCAAAAGTTTCTCATCTGGGAAACTTCTCTCAAAAGGACATTGTTTATGGACTTGTCATGGACAACAACAAAGATGACTTTCTGCTGAATAACATTCTCATTCTTGGAACATTTTATTTGCACAAATCCAAGTATATGAAAGTGAAACTTAGGTTTAATGTGTTTCATTCTGAGTTTCTTTTGTACATAAAAGCCCTTAAAGTCATGAAAAACAAAAATGCATTGAAACTTCTTAGCATAATAGAAGAATATGAATTACAGGTACAGCCCTAGCCCTTAATTTAATGTATTATTATTTTCATGTATAATTTTACATATTTTATTTGTTCTTGTTCTGTATGCACCTTGTCCTTTTACTTGAATGCAATGATCTATGAGCCATGTTGTTTGTAAATTTGAATTTGTTTAATAAAAAAAAAAAGGATTGGTGCTACCACCATCACTCCAAGGTAGCTTGTAATTTCTATCATTGCTGGAGCAGGAAGATTGTGAATAGGGAGATAGAACAGGATGATGACTGAATTGTATACTGATTTTTTTTAATTGATTATATGTGTTTTTGTATGTGTATGTACTGCGTGTGCGTATATGTATGTATATGTGTATACAGTATATATATATATATGTATATATAAATAGATTTTATTTAATTTTATTGTTTTCAATTTTATTTTTTTACTTGTGTATATTCCTTTTACTTATTTATCTATTTTGTTTATATATAATATTTTTTTCTTGTATCTATACTGGCTTATTTTTTATTAATATTAGGTTTGTTAAGTTTCTTTGTACCGAGAATGTTATTATTGGGGACATTTGTGAATGTTTGTTCTGTTGTTTCAAAATGAACAAAAGAACAAAAAATATAATATTGGGGAAAAAAAAGTGATTTAATTAAAGTCTGGTCTGGTCATGCTTTATGTTGGTGATATTTTGATTTATTTTGGAAATAACACAATGGACAAAAATGTTAGTTTTTGAATCCAACTGTTTATAATATTAATCAAATTCCATTTTCGTAAACTAAAATGAACACAGAAAAGCAAACTTTACCTTATTTCTATGGATATTAAGCTCTATTTCAATTCTTTAGTCGAGCTGAAAAATAGAAAAGCAACAAAAACCAAAACAATATTTAAAACATAAAATGATCGATTCTTACGTTATTATCTGTGCCTTTTAATATGTAATCTTATTTTCCTCCTTATTTTGTTGAATGTAAAAAGCTTCTTGCACAATCACTTACTTTGAGAGCAAAACTATCGACACTACAATCAAAAAATAATTTATTGCTGGTAAAATAAATTGATGATTAGAAATATATTAATGTGAATCAAAAACTTTTGTTTGTAAACAAAACTTTTGGAATCAAAAGTTTTTGAATCGCATTAAAAACATTTTTAATCCATCAAGAGTTTCTAAAACTGTTTTAAGTGATCGGTCAGATATTTTGGAAGAAGCTAAAACATCATTTATTTAATATAAGAATAAAATAAAGCATGAATGCTGCTGTAGATTAAACGTATTTTATGATTTAAATCTCCAGAAATAAAAACGCCAACATCAATGTTTTATCCAGCCGATTAGATTTATAATGAGCACACATACAAACAATAAACTTACAACAAAAATCATTTACAGTTTTCTGATCAAATCTTTATACAGACACTAAGTTCAGCTCAAAGTTTCTAAAACTACAATAAGAAGATTCTGTTTCTGACTCCAGATCAGTTCAGTTTAGAGCTCAGTCCGAACGTCAAACTGCTGTCACTGATCTCAGAATCGCAACCTGAACATCTGAACACGAACTCTCGGCGATCAGCTCAAAGACAAACTGACGGTTTCCAGAGACGAGATTCAACGATCAGGAGGTTAAATCATAAAACAGGATCACATGAGACAAAAATACCTGAAACCATCAACTGTAACAAACAGAGAGTTTTACTATTTTAATAAACATACAGCGAGAAAACATGTTGAAATATAAATGTGTAAATAACACAAATTGGCATCTTATTAAGAGAGGTTAAAAAGATTAATATTTATTGTTTTTAGACAGTCTGTCTGACTGTATTTGTTCGTTCTCGGTGTATTTTAGAAATGTATAAACGTGTGTTACATTGATGGACTTGAACATGTTAATGTACACAGCAGATTGTTTTTGTATCATGTGATCTTCAACGGTTTATTCCTTCATCATTAAATATGTTTATACAGCGTTCTGTCTGTCGTTCCTCCTCCTTTAAATCATAATGAGACAGTGAGACGTCCACCAAGCGTCCTTCACACTGAGATCATCACCATCATCAGAATAAACACCAGAGCGGTGTCCATGGTTACTGTATCCATGGCGAATGTGCTCCTTCATCCATAATTTTTAGATCTATAATGAAATATTTGGACATCAGTAAACACTGTCAATAAAGTTCTGCTCTGCAGATCAAAGTGTTTTGGTTAAAGGGAAAGTTCTCCATCTTTAATGTGGACGTCCGGTCAGTGTTGATGCTCAATGTAGTCGATAGAAGCAATAAATGTTGCAATGGAACGAACTATTGACTTTCACTTCTTAGCGATATACGTTGTTTGGTAGCGAGCAGGAGAACTCAGCTCTCTGGGTCAATATGGCAGCACTGAGGAATTTATTGCTTCAATGGACTACAATGACCATCAGCACTGACTGGACGTCCACATTAAAGATGGAGAATGTTCCCTTTAAGATGTTCACCTCATCTCAATAAAAACATCTTCGAACAAGCTGATTGGTTACAACCAACCAATCAATAAGACAATATACGATCAGGTTCTATACAAGTATAAAAGAAACAGCCACGCTAACATGCTAACATGCTAACATGCTAATAGACAGGAGCACTTCAGCAGTGATCTCCTGTTTCAGTCAGACAGCAAACAGCTTCCTGTTTCCTTCTTGTTTTTCTGCAGTGGTCCTTTAAAAACGGTTTAATTCTGGAAACATTTCTGTAAACGTATAAATTCTCACTTTAATCTTAAATTTAAAAAACAGTTTTTTGGTTTCACAAAAGACAGAAACTCAAACTTTAGTCTCTTTGACTAAAATCCTACAAAATGTTTCTAAAGTTAAACTACATTTAGTTTTAGTTACCATATAAATACAGTTTA
>CAKAKR010061994.1:0-19558 GCA_916700685.1 Adelosebastes latens | reverse complement strand
AATATAAGGAAAACACCTAGAAAGACCACACTAGATGACATTTGGAGAACACACAGTGCACAGTTTGGCCAACACTGAAAAACCTACTACAGCACTCATAAGATATAATTCCTGACATTTACACAGTAAATAGAGGGCTGAAAACACAACTTCTTTAGCAAAGATACAAAAAGATGAAGAGAAGAAGGAGGATTATACTCTGTAACTACAGGGAAACCACAGGGAGAGAGACTGAGGGAGGAAGAGACACAAATAAATGGAGAAGACAGAGAAGGATAAACCGTATCAAAAATAAATAAACCCAGCAGCAGAGACCAAAATACCGTACCTTGGCCTCGAAGCCTGTCAGGAATTTCAGCTCCTTCGATTTGGAGAGAACAGTGGCTCGATCACCCACGGAGGCTGCGTGCACCACCTGAACACGCAACACACACACAGACGAGACGATGATATGGATGTGGTAATCATGTTTATTTAAAGAGCTCCATTTTAAGCTGCAAGCAGGGGAATGTGTGCACATCCATGTGACTGTATGATCGACCGCTTTTCCTCAAATTTAGCCAAAGACTCGAGTGCTTAATTATTCAGAGAAATCTTGTTGCATAAATCATGTTGTGTGGCTCACTGGTGGGTGTCTTTATAATTTTAGATTCATCTACCTGTATGTAGTCATCTGTGAAGGTTTCTGGGTAGCCTCTGCACGCTCCGAAGTCCAACAGAATAATCTGCAGATAAGAGGAGAGTGTGATGCATCTCATAGCATATCATGATTTTTAATAAATATTTGGGCATCCCTTTACTGTGTTATTTACAGCTTTAATACCAGACTGACTCCCTTTACCTGGTCGGTGTTTGAGTTGTAGAAGAAGTTGGCCCAGTTTGGATCCGTCTGCATGAACCTGAACTCAAACACCTCCCGGAGGCACAGCTGGAGGATTCTGTAACAGATCTGGAGACGAGAAGACAGGAGAGGGTTGTGTTTACTGCCATGCTGGTATTATCAGTACCATTTTTATGCTATAGCTTTGGTACAGTACCCTGCCACACACTCACCATGTCTAAAGATGCTGCCTTAAGGCCTTTAACTTTATTACCGTTGTCGTATACATACAGGTACATACAAGAAATTTGACCTCTGCATTTAACCCATCCTAAGCCCATCTTTTGAAGTTTAAAAATAAATACGACCTCATGTTCTGTCAATCACGTTTGCGCAACGACTCCGAAACTTTCGTCCATCATTAAAGTTTTCGGAACAGGTTAAATTTTCTGCATTTTTTTTTACATCCATCAAAAGGCAAAAAAGGGTTGTTTGACCACTCAGAACCACCGTCATCATTCAAAATGGCATCTGATAAACTGATTCACATTAGTCTCCCAGCACAAAGCACTTTACAATAAAGAAATAAAAGAATACAGAGATGCAGAATTTAAAGATAGATTGTGGCAGAACAGCTTGGAATCGGGGATGGTCACAAAACAAAGGATGTAGGAAAGATTAGACAGTAGTGATTGTGCTCTAGGCAGCTAAACCATAGCTTCTTGCTAATGTAATTTATTCATTAGCCCCATTTGGGACTAGCGCTATCCATTGCACCCACGTTATTAATTCAGTTTTATTTCATATTGTGAATTTTTTCACAACGAAGAGAATGATAAAATGCATTAGACTCAGTGTGCAAGGTCTCTGTGTGTAATGATTTTTATCAGATGACGGATTAAAAAACGTATATGAAAAATATGTACTTAGTGTCAGTTTTATTTGTATTGCCCAACACCGGCTGTCCTTTACATTACGACCGTCTCATCGGATAAGGAAAAACTCCCCCCAAAAAACTTTTAACATGGAAAAAAAATGGAAGAAACCTCTGGAAGAAACCTCAGGAAGAGCGACAGAGGAGGGATCCCTCTTACAGGACGGACAGACTTGCAACAGAGGTCGTGTGTATAGACTAGCAACATAATGAAAATAAAACACAGACAATCATATGACAAAAATAGATACATATAATGTGAACATATATGAAGGGATGGATCCAGGAGGATGTGCAAAGACTAAGTCATGCTCCAAATGCAGAAATCTCAATTCAATGCATATTTTTTAGTGTCTAATTTTCACTGCTGCTGTCCTCTTCACACTGTTTGAGGTCCTGCTGTTTAATTTGGCAGCGAGTAACTTGTTTCTATGAGAGTTAATGAGCAATGCATCAGCTCAGTTCTGCACTTGTCACATTACGGCACGTATGTTACGAATAAATGATCCACACTGTGCTTCCTATTACCGACAAGGGGTGGAATACAGATATATGCAATACATTAAATCTAAAAAAAAAGCCCGGGGTGGAGGACCAGAGCTATCCAATCTGCTCCTTCTACTTGTCATAGAGTTTCAGCTCTAATTGGCTCCTACAATTAGAGGTCCAGACTGTTATGGTCTATGCAGCGTTCGCCTTATGTAAAACTCCATAACCTTTCTTTCACTTTCCATAAATTGATAGATACACTTTTATTACTTGAAGGGATAGTTTGGGTGTTTTGAAGTGGGGTTGTATGAGTTACTTATCCATAGTCAGTGTTTTACCTACAGTAGATGACGGTCGGCACGCACCCAGTTTGGAGAAACAGACGGGAGTTACCGCACGGGAGCAAAGCAATGTACTGCTGTGGACGGGGCCGGCAGAAAAACTAATTTTAGCCACCTAAAAGAAAGACCCACCTAAAAAAAAATCTATATCAGTATAAGTGTACACTATATTTAGAACATTTTCACTGGTTTACCTTGCAGTGAGACAGTTATACAGTCTCACTGCAAGGTTTCGGACGGTTCAGTTTCCGACGGGGAACTGAAGCCGTTATCTATGCTCTCGCCATTCAGATGACGATATGCAGACTCCATTGAAAAAAAACAGTAATTGCCTCGCAGAACTAGAGAGTTGCTGGTCTACTGCTGCCTCGATCTGTTCGTTTTTTTGTGCTATTGTGTAACTTTGGTTAGTACTGATTCACCAAAGTCACACAATAGCACAAACAAATTAACTGATCAAGGCAGCGGGAGACCAGGAACTCCCGTGTTCTGCGAGGTAAAATTACAGTTTCTTTTCAATGGAGTCTGGTGGCTTTGATGAGAGCATAGATGGATACAACAGCTTCAGCTCCCTGTCAAAAAAGGCTGTCTGACAGCAAGGTAAAATGGCAAAAATATTCTTAATATAGCGTACACTTAAACTGATATTGATTTTTTCAACTGATATTGATTCTTTTGGGTGGCTAAAATACGTTTCTCTGCCAGCCCCATCCACAGCAGTACATTGCTTTGCTCCTGTGCGGTAACTTCTGTTTGTTTCTCCAAACTGGAGGCGTGCCGACCGACATCTACTGTAGCTAATACACTGACTATGGATAAGTAACTCATACAACCCCACTTCAAAACACCCAAACTACACCTTTAAAAGGTGGTTTATCATTCCTGGTTTCCTGATGTGATAATGCTTTGGTGAAGAGAAAACTAAATTGAGCATCAACATCCAATACAACAATATTTGACTATTTTTCCACATCAGGAACGTTCTGCTATAGTCATTTGTAAAATCCTCTGTAAAACCTCAAATTCCCAGAGACTTAACGAAATTTACTCCCTTTCTCCAGTGCACCATGAGATCCATGTGCCTGTTGAGTCAATCCGTACCTGGTCCCTGGTCTCCTGGTCAAGCTCGATGCAGCGGTCCAGTGGCACTCCTTGTACCAGCTCCATGGCAAGAACCCTGCGGCCTGACAGCTCATCAATCACCTCAGGGACTTGGAAAAACTCATTTCCCTCCAGCATGGACCTGGAGGCCAGACACAAATGGTCCGGAAAAAAAACTCATTAAAAACGTGTCATTCATGACGAGAATGAAGAATATATGTGAAACCAGTAAGAAAACATGTACATACAGATAGTTAACAATGACTAAATATTGTGACTTAAAGCAGGGGTAGGCAGTGTATTTTTGGCATCATTGAGCAAAAATTCCATAATAACCTTTCAGCATATTGTAATTCAAGTGTTCTGAGAGAAAACTAGATTCCTGCACCTCCTCATGGCTCTGTTTTCAGGCTTTAGAAAATCTAGCCTGTGACGGGAGACTTCACAAGGTCATTTCAGAGAGAGAGCGTTCCTATTGGCTGTTCTACAAATGCAGATGCCCGTGCACATCCTTCAGATGGTGAAGGCCAACACGGAAGTTAGCATCGCCCTGGTTCCCTCCACAAAAAGCCAATTTTTTGGGAATTATTGCAGAAAATAAGCTCTGTGGCAAACAAATATTTATGATACTTACACGTTTTGTTCTATAAGATAATCTTCACAAATGAACACCACTTTTATCATTTTTGAAGTGTGAATGCAATCGCCAGAAGTAAAAAGCTAAGGCTGTAAACGAACTACACCACGGTCGCATGAACACGAGTATAAACTACGAGGCTGTAAAGGCGGACAAGTCGGCGTGATGACGTTTAGTAGTCTCATTTAGCCACTTGTTAGCACCCGCCTTTTTTAAGACATGCAAAAGCTTCAAAATGCACAATTGGGGTATTTATTGATGTATTTTATATTGTCGAACAAAACGTTAAAATCTCTTCAGCTTGTGTTAACCACAGGCCTTATTTCAGGCATCTAACTAAAAACCCATTGACTTCCAGACGAGGGAACCAGAAGTGCTAAAATGCTAACTCATTTCTGGGTTTTAGGACTCATTCCTGCAGGAAAAGTTGCTGTTCCAGCACTGGCAACAACTGCCTACACTGCAAAGCAACACAAAAAAAGACAGTCTGACAATATCTGCAAAGCATTCCAGAGATGGAGAGAAAATGTTGCCGATAGTTTAGCCTTCTGCTAACCGCAGCCAAAGACTCACGGCTAATAATGTTCCCAATAATGTTGTTGTTTGTATAAGAGTAAACTAAATATACTAGCTAGAAGTGCCTTCAATATTGTTATATAACAACATTATTAATAATATGTAATGATAATATAGTTAGTAGTAACAGTAGCAGAAGAAGAGTACCTCTCAAAACTATATAAATTACTAAAATAAGTAGAAAAAAAATATATACCTATAGTATAAATCCTAGAAGTACAAAGCTTTGAATTTCAATCAACATTATTATTAAAATCAAAGGAGAGCTATACAGTCTATGTGTGATTATATAAATGCAGTTTTGTGGCAGGAGCAAACGTTTAGTGAACCGTCTATCTAATTATAGAGTAACCATCCTGAATCTTTATGTGGTTTCTATTCTGTGCAGTTAAATGGTGTGTAACGGCCCACTAGTGGGCTTCAGTGTAGGAGGCGTTATGGTTCAATACGCCACAGAAACCTACCTGAACTTCTTGGCACACTCTGCTTCCCTCTTATAGTCGCACTCCCACGCCAGTTCCCTCTGAAGGACCTCTAAGCTGTTGTCTGCGAACAGACCTGTGGAAGAATAAATCAGCAGGGGACAACTCAAGAAGACATACCCGCTGTCATCTTTAAACAACAACGCAGTTTCTGCATAAATAGGTTCAAGCTTTTGACTGAAGGAAATGGTATTGGACATAAAAAGGAAATAAGTCATATCTCTTATTAACCCTTTGAGAGCCGCAGGATCAACAGCGATCCTGGCTGACATTACTATCTTCAAGAGGATGTGGTGGGCTCAGTCTTAAAGCTAGAGTGAAGATACTGGTATCATATGAAACTAGAAAACCTGAGGAAATTTGACATCACTGTATAAAATGACCTGTGGTGACCTCTAGGATAATCACAGCCTCATGAAACTTTACATCCACAAACTAGAGACCTAGAGCATTCAGAGGATGGACGGCTTTCCTAGCTAGATTGACAATAAGGGGGTTTCTGAGCAGTTTCCACAACAGAAGTGCTCGCCATCCAATCACCGAAAGTGTTTAATTCTTGCAGAAATCTCAAAATGTCAAAAGTTTTTGACACAAAATCACAGCATGGCTTTTTCTATGGTGTTCCTCAAGGTCTTGGTGTCTTAATGTGGTATTTTGGAGGAATTTTTGATAATTTTGATCAATTCTCTAGTGGTAAAGAATAGTTAGATTTAGCACCAAATCTGTGTAACAAATGGTATCAACCCAAAAATTGCTGCAACAACTTATGAGACATAAAAGAGCATGGGGATGACCATCGTATACTTCTATCATAATGTTCTAAGCCCTTATACACTTTCAAAATTAATTAAAATGAATGAATTATTTTTTATTTATGATTTATGACTATAACAACCTGACACAAAGTGCTGAGCTGCTTCTCTTTCAGATGATGTACACCACTTATATGTGACATCTACCGTTGACCTGCTATCTCCCCCTAAAGACCCCCTGTACCCCCGAAAAACAGGTCTAAGTTGGCCTCTTAGGGTTAATGATGCAGATATCCTCTTCGCCACTCAGTAATAACTGTGTCACTTAGTTTTGACCTGCAACAATAGCACCACCCTGTGGTCTAAACTGTAATAGTGCTGGAATGGAAGAACAGATATGAATCAATGGGAGAACAATCTCTAGTCATCACCTCCCAATATAATCATGGGGGCAGACAAAGAAGGATAAGAGCAAAAAAATACTTGAAATCTCCAGCTTGTTTCAAGATACAAAGTAGCTGAATTTCTTATCCTCAATACAGTGTTATCACCAAAAACGAAATAACAAATATTATAATGTGTAGTTGTTACCTCCTGGCAGGACCACGCTCATTTTCAGGACTGACATCAGGTTGTTTATGTCACTGTTGATGCTCTCTGCCACTCCGGGGTACTGGGAGGAATAACAGAGGAAATCAATGCAGACAGAGATTGATAAAAGGCTGCAAGGGAGACAGAAATAAAGTATGTATGAATACCTGGATCTTCATGGCGATCTCTCTTCCGTCTTTTAACACCGCGTGATGCACCTGGCCGATGGAAGCTGCAGCAAACGGTTTGTCTTCAAAGGACGACAGCTTCTCTCGCCAGCCTTTCCCCAGCTCCTCCTCGAGAACTTTCTACACAATCAGACCCACACAAGAAAAAAGTTCTTACTCTGAGGCAAGCTTTAAAAATACACATCTGAACTTTAAAATCGACATACATCAAACTGCACCTGTGAGTTGCCACACAAATTATTACTGACTTGGTCAAACCATCTTTTGCGCCATCTCATCTTGTCAGAAACAATACAGCAAACCGTTTTTACATTGAATCGAACCACACTCCTATCTGTAATTACATTTTAGATATCCATAATAGCATTTCTCCTATAGTCAAAATTGTATTCTCTATAGTTAGAATGTTAATTAAAGATATCCACAATAACATTCTTACTAGTAGAAATTGTATCTCAAGATATCTACAACTTTGATTGTACTAATCAAAACTAAGTTTAAGATATCTTTAAATCCTTAAAAAGTAAAAGTGGCTGTTTTAACATTTAATAGCTAGACTGGATATATACTGCAGATATGTGTAATTTAATTATTCCTAGTCAAAAAGAACATTTCAGATATCCACAACGTCATTCTTCGTAGGAAAAATTACGTCACTTTTCATTTCCATTTTGGGTTCAATTCTCAGAATGAAAAGTAGAAAGACTGGCACAGTTCTAATAAATCCAGATATTTAAACTTACCTGTCTAAAGCTGACTTTCACTTAGTGCTTCAACTTAAAAATAATGAACTTATTGCTGTGTGTCACAATCATATCAGAGTTTCTATTGACCCAAAGCTAACTTGGGATGGAGTAATAGACACAATATGCTTGTTTTATCGCCGTCCCCATCTGTAGATATGCACATTTTAATGACACAGTACAATTTCATAATTTATAGCAAATTACTATTATTATTATTATTATTATGACCCCAATTTGAGAATCACTGGTCAATACTACTCGGATTACAAACAGAAACCAGAACGCTTCCGATACCAAAATCTGCATTCATCTGCAGATATCCGTTTATAGAGATGAAGTTCGTGCTTACATGCATCTGCCAGGCAGGCATGAAGTCTGCGCTCTGACGGACCCTCTCGAAGATCTTCTGCAGCTGCGGGTTGATGAAGGAGTTGTCTGAAGAAAGAAGTAACAGAAATTGTCAGAAAAAACACATTTTCAATGCCTAGAAATCCTCCCTGAGGACATCTGAGTAGTTATGGAGAAATGAAAATTCACCACCAGTTGGTCAAAGAGTGCAAAACAGGCAGATATATTACAGATAATCTCAACCATGTGATCTGTGATACTGCATTTTGCAGCAGTAAAGGCTTAGGAATAATGAATGTCAACAATTAAAAAAAAAATCAATTCCATGTAGGCTAATTCATTTACAGTATATCAATATAATATTTATTTTCTGCTAAGTATATTATAATTGTATAACATAACTGTATAATAAACTATAATTGCCTTGTGAGTAATGCATCAAATGTGTGTAAATTAATACTTGTGGAGAATATTTGTATCATAATAATGGCAGGAGGCGCAATACTAGTGTTGTAAAACTGGAAAGTGGCGGTGGTTTAACTGGTTTAACTGGGCAGAGGGCAGTGAATGTGCTTGTGCAACTAGAGGAAAATGATAGAGGGGGGAATTTATTTGTATTTATTCAGGATCAATAATTTCTCAACTGCTTCTTGCATCATCAATGACCTCATTGGCCTAAAACAATACAAGCCTCGATACGCGCTACACAGTCTACATCTCTGAGCACCATTTTTGCAGTGATGCCACTGCTGCTACAGCGTGTACCTTGAAGGCTGAACATCTGTCCGATCTTGAGTGCAGCCCCGCGGACCTTACACAACGTGTTGACTATTCTCTCGGCATTGGCCTCAGACAGGATAGGAGAGTCATACAGGGCCCCTTCTGCAAAACAGACAGCACACACAGCATTATTAGCAGTGATGTAAAGCACAACATTTTAGAAGTACAATGGTATGAAAAGTAACATGAGCAATATCTTCAAACTGCTGCATGTACATAATTTAAAAGGGATAGTTTGGGTGTTTTGAAGTGGGGTTGTATAAGGTACTTATCCATAGTCAGTGTATTAGCTACAGTAGATGACGGTCGGCACGCCCCCAGTTTGTAGAAGCAGACAGGAGTTACTGCACGGAAGTGAACAATGCACTGCTGTGGACGGGGTCGGCAGCAAAACGTCAACTGATATTGATTTTTTTAGGTGAGCCTTTCTTTTGGCTGACTGAAATATGTTTTGCTGCCCCCGTCCACAGCAGCACATTACATTGATTTTGTGCGGTAACTCCTGTCTGTTTCTGCAAACTGGGAGATACCAACCGTCATCTACTGTAGGTCATACACTGACTATGGATAAGTACCTCATACTAACCCACTTCAAAACAACTGACATATATACTTTAAGCTCAAGCCCTTACAAGCCAATTATAGAATTCAGCATGTAAAAAACGAGGCCAGTGGTACATCATTAAACACTGTTCATTTAACACATATTAAAGCCTATCTCTTAAGTTCTTGTTAACAGCTTTGATTTAATGCCTGTCCAGTGGCTGGCAGGTGCTGACACATGAGAAACTTGTCCATGGTCGACCAGCTGTCCATCTGTCTGCTGGATCTGCCAAACGTGCACTGGACCAAAAGCTCTTTTACAGGATTGGAGAGAACAGCAGAGGAGAATATCTTTACCTTCTTTTGGTTTGCCTGCCAATGACTGCTTTGCCACTTCTGCAATGGCACCAATCCCGAGTCCAACTGCCAGTCCTGCAGCAGGGAGACGGAGGAGACACAAGTGATTTTAGATTTAGGGCCACTTAGCAGATGCTTGAGGGAAGCGCTGATTTGACACACAGCTGCTGCTGCTGCCAGTTGAAGAGTGAAATCCTATTTCATGACTGATATCTTCTGCGAAACATTTTGATTTAAAAAAATCTGACACTTGAAAATACTGCAAGTTAAAAAAAATCCTCATTGCTGTTGTGAAAAACTGCAAAAGCATTCCCTTTTCTTTGTCAACACAGCAGGCCCTTGGAGTTGAATAATAAAATAAATATATATTTATAAGAATGTGTTTTGGCAAGAACTTATAACCAATTTATAATCATAATGCTTTGTAAGGGTGTACCAGACTGTATATAAAGATGGACGACATGACAGCTCTCCAAAAGTGAAGCCAAAACATCTGGATCGCCCCCTGGTGGCTGGCTGCAATACAGGTCATAAAGCCATAAAGTATGTACAAGTGTTCATTTTTCTGATAAGTTTTGTTTTAATTAGTTATTTGATGCTATAAAAAGGGGGTGAGACGTCATGATTGACCGCTGCTCTGAGCGAAGTAGTCGCAGCCGGAGGCTCGGGAATTGGTCGAGAGAGATGTAATTTAAACTTTCCAAAAGCGTTATGAGTCTGTGTAATAAAACGTGTCAATTTGATCATCAATGTCGTTATAGAGATATTATGGTTAGTTGTTGTGTCTTTTTTAGCCAAACAGCTACCGGAGTACTAACGTAGCAGCCAGCTGGCTCACACTAGCAAGCTGCAGCTGTGCTCGGCTTGTGATTGGCTCAGATGGGACCTTGATACCGCGGCTCCAGCCCCCCCCGATCACTACTGCGCAGCCTCTGGCTCCAAATGACGTAAAATCTCAAGATGGCAGCTCCCGTATCCAGAATGTTTTGGCTTCACTTTTGTACAGTGGAAATAAAAGGAGCTGCATCGTCCATCTTTATATACAGTCTATGATGGATACAGTATATTCAGACATTCATATTATCATTTTTAGCTATGAAGCACTGATACGAGTGGAGCATTTCAAACTAATTACAGAGCAACATAGAACAGCCCAGCTTCTACTACATAGGTGTTCATACATTTGTTACAACAGCAGGTGTGAAACCCCACAGAGTTGCTATGAGTTATGTCATTCACCTCAAGTTATACAGTATGTTTTTATTGTGCTGTCAGCGTTGGTATAATAACAATAAAACATTGCCATGTAGATAGTCCCGTGATGACTGACGTGGGAAGTCTGAAAATAGGGTTTTATAGCTACATTGCAAGAGTGTAATTACTGCTCTCTGTGCTCTTTCTTGTAGGCTTGTGTGTTTCATACGCTCCCTTTGACGTCTTGCCAAATACAGACACAACAATGTATATTGTTCTTACCCCCAAAATTAACCAGCCGGCTGATTCTTGTGGCGGGCACCTTCCTCTCTCTGGCACGGTCACTCAGCTGAGAGGAGACAGATCATTAAAAAGATTAATACATGTATTTGAAGTCATGTCTAAAGCTCTTCTTGATTGTTGTTGATCAACCTTTGACTTGTGCTAAAAGGGAAACAAATGGCAAAACTCTTCAGACAGTAACCTTGAATTACGTCACAAAGGCCACCACACTATATATGACCATAGACTATATATACAGTCTATGTATATGGCACACTTTAAATAACATGAGTCTACTCAAAATATGGTCCTAGCACCCGTCTTTGAGTCATTTCCTGCAATACGACTGTATAACTACTATATATTTACTCAACTTGTGTGTATAAGAGACAAAATACATCACTACACAGAGAGAAAACGCCCATTATCTGGCCTTGAGAAAAATATTTGAAACAACTTCTATTGGTCAATAAGAGTCTCTGATAACTTATTATTTCTGGTTATGTATAAATACTTCTCCATTTAAAGCTTCTAACCCAGTCATCTATCTGAACAATCACTCACATGACAAGATAAACATGTATGAATGACCATCTCTTTAGATACTAGTCTGATCATCAAAATAACAAAATAATAAAAAGATTAGATACTGAAAAATAAAATATTCTCTCTGGTGGGCGTCACAGGTATAAACAGCTTCATAGAGAATATACAGTACTAGGGCTGTCAATCCATTACAATATTGAATCATGATTAATCACAAATTGATTGCACATTTTTTAAATCTTTATTGTCAATTATTTAATGCTCTTATCAACATGGGAGTGGGCAAATATGCTGCTTTATGCAAATGTATGTATATATTTATTATTGGAAATCTTTTAACAACACAAAACAATTACAGATTGTCCAGAAACCCTCACAGGTACTGCATTATTTTACTGTAAAAATATGCTCAAATCATAACATGGACAAAATTTAGCGCAAGTTTAGAGCGCTATATACAGTAGCCTCCTTTGCAACAAGCTAGTATGATATGGTTTGTACCAATGGATTTTTTAGGTTTTCTTGTTACATACGATGCCAGTATCTTCACTCTAGCTTTAAAACTGAGCCCCACTACAACCTCTGAAATATCGAATAGCAGCTGGGCCATACGGTGGCCTGTCGAATTTTGAAGAGGTTAATTAAAAATTGCAAGTTGCGTTGATGCATCAAAGAAATTAATGTTGTTTAAACAAATTTGCGTTAACACATTATTATCGCATTAAGTCTGACAGCCCTAGAATATACATAATCTGCTATAACTCATATTACTTTTTTTTCTAATAAAAGTTAGTCTACAGGTCGAGTCCTACAACCGACCTTCTGTCTGACAGGTTTGACGAGGGCCTGCTTGGCCTCCCTGGCTTTCTTGAGAGCCTCTGGGCTGAGTCTTGCCACCACCGTGTCGTGGACAGATCTGGTCTGGTAGTAGTACCGGTGGGTTGTGTGGAGGAAGCGAGCGTTCTGTCCCGGCCAGCCAGCCCCTGCAGGAGCAGCCCCTGGGTAAGGAGGAACTCCTGTGGTAGAAAGAGGAACATGAGAGAAACATAATGTCACTCTTATCATAGTGGCCTGTGTGTCTGACCTGTGGACGCACAAGAACAAATATATAATATATGATAAATATGTGAGAATTGAGGTTTTCTTATACAGTATACTCTGTTAGGTAACGACAGAACTCTACAGTTTTTCAAGCACTTGACTTTTCAAGGGCAAAATACTGTCAAAAAGTTAGTAGTCAAAGTGGAAATAATAAAGATACATTCACATTGTGCACATGCTATTAGATTTCCATTATTCACTTTCTCTTCCAAAGCCTGAAGATGCTCTGATGATGTAAACATGTTTTCTAAAAAGTGCATATGTGTTGTGTTCTTATGGATGCATTTAGTGATGTATATCTTCATAAAACGTTCAAAACAATCTTTACAATGATTGCAACACTGGAAAAGGACCAATGCAATTTGTGGTGTATAAAACATTAGTTTGGCATTTTGGAAACTAGGTTGTGTCGTAGTTACGGGTCTGCAGAAAGGATGTGGGCATATCCTGTTGTTCTATGATGCAAATGTTAAGTAAAGCCGAAACACGCTAAATGTTAAGCTGTTTCCCGTGTAATTATTTCGTAATATACCACAGTAAAATCGGAGTTATCATGGGAGTGGAAAAGTCGAGTAAAAAGTGTTTGACAAGTCGGCGTACGGCATCGGAACCATCATTCGACATAAAACGTCAGTAGGTGAAGAGCGCCCCATTGCTTGCGTCACGGACGCTATCCCCTGCTGAGAAGAAATATTCTCAGATTGAGAAAGAGGGATTGGCGCTGCCGCTAGAAAGTATCACAAGTACCTGTGGGGGGGAAATATCAAGCTTGTGACGGACCATAAACCCCTGCTAACACTATTGGAGAATACAAAATCCTGCCCACCATGGCTGCAGCCCAAATCCAAAGATGGGCAATCAACCTCTCTGTTTATTACTATCACATTGATTACTGTGCCTCCGAGAAACTTAGTATTGCCGATAATCTTTCGAGACTTCCCCTACCAGACACGAGTGATGCGGAGACCGCAGCCATATCAGAGAGCGTTCACGCACTGTTAACTGAACACTTTGAGCAGGTTGAACGCTGACCAAGTGGCACAGACACGTTGTTATCCCAAGTTTTGAAGTATGTCATGGGCGGATAGCCAGGTGATGTGGATGAGAGTCTGAAAGCCTTCCACACACGATGATGTGAACTATTAGTTGAGTGAGGAGGTGATGCCTGAGAAATGGAGGAAGACTGTGTTAAAGGAGCTGCATTCTGGTCATGGGGATTGTGAAAATGAAGGCCCTTGCACAGAAGTACGTATGGAGGCCTAAAGTGGATGCAGATGTTGAGCAGGTGTGCAGAGCATATGAGTCGTGCCAGGTGGAGGTGTTCAAAATGTCTAGCATAACCTTACAAGCCACCATCGCAGGACTAAGATGGCTGTTCGCAGCATATGGTCTTCCATAGCACACTGTCACAGACAATGAAACGCAATTCATGTCGGAGGAGTTCAAAAACTTCCTGCAGCAGAACGGGATCCTTCATTACACAAGCGCTCCTGGCAAACCTGCCACAAACAGCCTTGCAGAAAGGTACATGCAATAATTCAAAAGTTGGATGAAAAAGCTTGCACAAACTGTACTGGATGTAGAGGACAAGCTGTTTCTTTGTTTTTGATGCAGTGTTGCACTACAGGTCAATCGCCAGAACAGTGAGTACTCGCCTGGACTTTATCCGACCGGACACAGCGGTCGTGATTCGAAGAAAGCAATACATGCAAAAGTTCCACCATGACCAACGAGGGTCAAACAGGGTTTTCACTGTGGACGACTCAGTGTATTTGCAAAATACCACTGGGGGAGGAAATAAATGGATTCCAGGAGTGAGAGTGGCACAAGCAGACACAGACATCACATACAGGAGACGTGGAAATCCGTTGAGACTCCGAGGTCACAGTTGATGGACTTGATCAGGATACAGACTGTTCAACCACCAACACCGGCTCAACCCGGCGAACTCTGGCAGTACAGAGGCATTAGCATTAGCAGCTCAGGGTACACGCCAATCACCAAAACACCCTGGCCCTTAACGCACATTAAAAATGTGTGAGGCAAAATGGACTGAGGGGTCACGATAAGGCCGTTTTTTGTTGACACTGTTCCATAAAACAAAGACTGTTCTGTCTCATGAGGGTGTTATGGACGTATGTAGAAGCAAGTACACTATTGTTGTAAGTACTTTATACAGGTTGGTCAAATCAGGGATAAGGCACTAGTTATTTTGAGTTATGGCTTATGATAACAGTATACTACTTTCATCTTAAAAAGGAGAGTGATGTGGTGTATTAAACATTTGAGTTTGGTATTATGTGCTGTAGTTACCGGTTTGCAGAAAGGATGCTGGGATATTGTTTTGTTCTGTGAAGCACATGTTAAGTAAAGGAGTACACCACACAATCAAAATATTCTTCAAAAAAAGAAAAAACCTCTCTTAGTGCCACATATTTAGTGTAGGTCACCTCCTGTACATGTTAACAAGCTGACAATACCTGTTGGCGTCTCTGCTGCAGCTTCAGCTTCTGTCTGGCTTTGCTTTGGAAAATCAGGGGGGAAGTCGGAGTCCACGGCCCATTTGGCTGCTTCCTCGGGGCTCACGTTCTCCCAGCCCTCCATGTCCGGAAACTCATCCTCCTTTACCGACTGTTGCTACAGACACAGCAGAGTTGGACAAGTAATTAAGCCAAATACTTACGATGTGTATTTATAACTTGGGCTGCATCTATTTAACTGCTATTTTGTATTATCAATTATTCTTTTAATTAATCATTTAGTGGGGAAAAAATATCAAAGTTCACAGAGCTGGATGGATTCCTTACCGAACTGCTGCCGCCCATAAAGGTGCCCACCAGTCCTTCCATCACATCCTGAGCAACTTTGACCCCTGCTCCCAACGTGGAGTTGGCGGCCATAAATCCAAGCTGTTCCCCCTGGGTGGTGATCATCGCAGATCCCACTTTACCTGCCCCACGCAGCACCTGCAGGACTTCTGATAGCATCACTTCAAACAGAGAGGTGGAGAGAGAGAGTCAGTGCATGTCACAGCCTAAGAGACAACCACAACAACAACACATAACAGATGTAACTCACACTCTGCCTTTTATTTACTCCTCTACTTCATGTTTTTTTTGTTTGTTTTTTTACATTTATCCTTTGATATTGCAATATATTGTTATTAATTGTTTTGTTAGGTTGTTTGACATCATGTAGACAGGGAGAGAGAGAGAGATATATGAAGAAATTAGGAAAAACATCTTTACAAAAATGAAATGTAAACTCCAAGATTTTGATTCCGTCTATGACCAAAATAAAATACAACATCTACTTGGAGAAAATAGTGTCATCGCCATAGAAGCTGCACGATATGTCAGTGTATGTAACAGCCTAAGAGACAACCACAACAACAACAACAACACATAATAGATGTAACTCACACTCTGCCTTTTATTTACTCCTCTACTTCATGGGTTTTTTTTGTTTTTTTTTACATTTATCCTTTGATATTGCAATATATTGTTATACATTTTTTTTTATTTTTTTGTTTGTTTTATTGACACAACAAACATTAATTACTTCTTTATCGTTTTCTTCCATTTACATGCATGTTCTTATTAAATATCTATATATTGTAATTAATGATCCTGATGATAATTGTGCTTAATGAATTGTATATGTTTTTGTTTTTATTTTGTCTTTTTTTTATATTTTTATTTATTATTGAATTGACGCTTTGGCAATATTGTTCCTGACAGTCATACCAATAAAGCAAATTGAATTAAAAATTGAGAGAGGTGCATGTCACAGCCTAAGAGACAACCACAAAAACAACACATAATAGATGTAACTCACATTCTGTCTTTTATTTACTCCTCTACTTCATGGGTTTTTTTTGTTTGTTTTTTGTTGTTTTTTACATTTATCCTTTGATATTGCAATATATTGTTAATTGTTTTTTATTTGTTTGTTTGTTTTATTGACACAACAAACATGAATTATTTCTGTATTGTTTTTCTACCATTTCCTTGTTCTTTTTAAAAATCTATATATTGTAATTTGCTTAATGAATTGTATATATGTGTATATATATGTTTTTGTTTTTATTTTGTTCTTTTTTTAAATTATTATTATTGAATTGACGCTTTGGCAATATTGTTCACCTGACAGTCATGATCAATAAAGCAAATTGAATTGAATTGAAATTGAAATTAAATTGAATTGAATTGAGGGAGAGGAGGGAGTCAAGTTACATGATGTAAGATGGTTAAGAGTGGCACTTGAGAAAAAAAAGTACACAAAGTACCAGACACACCCACCACTCTCCTTTAACCCAAAATAAGCACATGTTTGCAACACAATACATCTATGAAGGTATTAGTAACGTGACAGACCAATGTAACGTTAAAGACTCTATGTATTATATCCAGCTAGATGGTTTAACCTTGGATGTGAGTGGCTACACATGTGTGAAGACATGCTAATGTGTCATAAACACGTGTCATTTAAATACACATTTACAACACATTTACAGGATTAAACACAGCATTACATACTCTTACACATTAAAAATTAAGTGGCTCACTTGTTGTGCAGCTGCTGTATCTCTTCTCTCCTCGGTGGCTGTCTTCTTCCACTACTGTCAGGTTGGCTAGTCTATTTGGTTTTGCAATGATTTTACACCCGGAAGTTCAATTTTGACTGACGTGGCCGCGCATCCAATCACAGTCCGACTTTTTAGTAAGAAGGCGGGACCCAGATGTGAAGGGAGGCTTTAACCAATAGCAGTGCAGAACACCGTATGACGTCAGGATAATTTGGTCCAATTACAGTCAACATAAGGCGGGGTGTAAATAGAGCAACAGCCATTGAGAATTAAGGGGGCATCATCGTTTTGGGGCACGTGCAAAGAGGCACTGTTACCAAACTAGAGAGGTGAAGTTACTTATGGAAGATGTTGTTGAATTATTAAATAAATAAATAGATAATAAATAACAAAATTAAAAAAATACATACATAAATTAAAAATAGATTAATAAATTAATTAATAAATAAATACATTAGCACATAAATAAATAGATAAACAAATAGATGAATAAATAATTAATTCATGAATAAATAAATAAACAAATAGATGAATAAATAAATAAATAAAAAGAAGACACATTTCTTTTTAAATAATGTTTTGTAATAATTTCATGATAATCCCAGCAAAATATTTTATTCATAAATGTAAATTTTGCAACAATAAACATTGTTTTGGTGTTTTCATGAAGGATGTTAGAGTAGGCCTATATGTAAAACTAATTTCTAATTTGATTAACAAAAAGGCTATGGAGAATTCTGTTTGTTTCAAATGTTTTTGTCTAGTGTTTTGTATGTACTACTATGTTAATGTTAATTAAAAAATCTAAATAAAGTAAAAAAATACTACTTAACAAAAAACATTAAGGCAAATGAATAGCATTAATGCTTAATAAATTAATGCTTACCCTTCATGTTCATGAATACTACTATGTGAATGTGAATTAAAATCTAATACTACTATGTAAATGTTAATTAAAAAAACCTAATTACTATGTGAATGTTAATTAAAAATTTGAATAATGTAAAATATGCTACCTAAAAAAAAAAGACAAATCAATAACCCTTCATGTTTGATGGCGTTGCCTAGCGTCTGCGTCGGTCAACCCTCCGTCTTCACTACCGCATTGCATTGTGGGATATTTATGCCTCCGTAATGTTCAGCGTTGCATACTGTAATATTTTACCGGAAATAGTATGCAATTCGCATACTATTGGTTTTATGCTAAGGTTTCGGACCTATATCTCACATACTGTTTTAGCGTACTAAATAGCACGTTAGTATGGAACTTTGGACGCAACCACAAACTGTGATGTCACTGATGAGGTCACAGTTTATGTGAAATGATCATTTATGATCTCACAGATGAAACCACTGATGATGTCATAGGAATGTTAGTTTAGTCTGAATGACAGAGATCATTGACTTCATCATGGGAACTGTGAATACTACTATGTTAATGTTAATTTAAAAAATCTAATACTACTATGTGAATGCAAATTAAAATCTAATACTACTATGTAAATGTTAATTAAAAAAACCTAATTACTATGTGAATGTTAATTAAAAATTTGAATAATGTAAAATATGCTACCTAAAAAAAAAAGACAAATCAATAACCCTTCATGTTTGATGGCGTTGCCTAGCGTCTGCGTCGGGCAACCCTTCGTCTGCTGACAGTGTTGGACTTGCGAATCTTCCGTCTGCGGACAGCGGAGGCCTTGTGAGGTCTCCGCTAGCGGCGGACATTGGAGGACTTGCGTCCATGTCTGCGAGCAGAACGAGTGGCCTGTCTGCATGTGCATGGCATTGTCAAAAAACACTTGGTTTTTGATCTGTGACTGATGGGCGTAACGGGGGTTCTATAAGTAAACTTTCGTCAACGTTCCCTGATGTCACTTATGATGTCACAGTTTATGTGACATCATCATTTATGACACCACAATGGCAACATTCCATGATGTCACTGATGATGTCACAGGAGAGTTAGTTTAATCTGATTGTCAAGACTTTCTGGCAATTGTACTGTCCCATGTGACTACTACTACTACTCTGTCAATCTCTGTGAGAAATCATTGACTTCATTGGAAGAACTATGACTACTACTATGTTGATGTTAATTTGAAAAACCTAGATACGGTCAAATTTGTTTAACTGTTCTATGCATTAAAGGTCCCATATTA